>JAADXQ010000056.1:0-45884 GCA_023337915.1 Pythium angustatum | reverse complement strand
CGCCCGCCGACACTGCCCTTGCCTTGGTGCCCCGACCGGTATCGAACCTATTGGGATATTTACTGTAACTGGGACAAACCATTCCCCACGATGGGAGTCGCTGAGAGATCCCGTGCCGAGCAAAGCGAGGCGCCACAGTGATAAGTTCGCTTGCTGAACTCTCTGGACGGCACTCATCTCGTGTGGAAAGTGTGACTGTTGTGTGGATCCTCCAGTGACTGTGGACTCGGGGCTCGACTTTCAGTCCAGCCCCTATTCAATAGGGGCTGGACTGAAAGTACAATTAATAGGCTATTGTACGGTACAAAGTTTGTGGACCCGGCTCTGTACGTATCGACTGTTCTTTGCGTGTGAAATGGACTGGCTTTCGCCCCCAAAGTTGCACTTGGTGGGCGCCAGATGGCCAGTCCACTCCAATGCGAACTTAGCGACCCAAACCCCTGATTCAGGGGGTTTGGGCCTGAAGCTGAGAGCGGCACCAGACCGAGAGGACATGCTGGTGCGCCACCTCATTTGAACAGGGGAAGGTGATTTCCCTCCACCTCCGCTCCTCCCTCTCGATTCTCCTCCCCAGGAGAGGCCTCCCCTCCTTCCTCACACATGCCTCCACCACCTAATAAAACGCCAGTACAAGAAACTCCGCCGTGAGCGAGCGAGTAGAACGAAGAGACATCCCCCATGCTGCGAGTCGGCCTCACGTACGCCGCGATATATGGCGCGGCCGTTGTGCACGCCGGGGAGCTCACTACCAAGTCCAAAATCCTCCCGTGGGTCGACCCGGCAACGCCGGACGACCGCCAGTCGTACGTGTCCTCGCGTGGCGACCGCTGGGAACTGGTCATGAGTGACGAGTTCAACACGCCCGACCGCTCGTTCCGCCCAGGCGACGACCACATGTGGACGTCGATCGACAAGCCCGATGGCGTGAACGCCGCGCTCGAGATCTACTCCCACAACATGACCACGACCGTGTGCGACAGCGACGATCTGTGCTACTTCCAGATCAAAGTTATTGAGGACCCGACGACGCTGCATCTCTGGAACGACTACCAGAACCCACCGGGGTACAAGACCGTGACGTTCTACTACCGCGCGGCGATGGTCCAGTCCTGGAACAAGTTCTGCTTCCAAGGCGGGATGCTCGAAGTGAGCGCAAAGCTGCCCGGCGCCGTCAGTCCCGAGTCCGGGAATCCGGATATTGCGGGCGGCCCGACCGCGAGAACCGCCAACATTGCGTACTACCCGACGTGGCCGGGTATCTGGCTGATGGGCAACCTCGGTCGCGCCATTTTCAGCGCCTCGACCAACCGCATGTGGCCGTTCTCCTACAACGAGTGCGACCCGGACATGTTTGAACCATCGAACCAGCGGATCAGCGCGTGTGACGCAGACCCGGGTCACGGACTGAACCCGAACCAAGGTCGCGGTGCACCCGAGATCGATTTGCTCGAAGGTGGTGGTACGGATGTCTCGTCGTCGATCCAAGTCGGTCCTGGCATGCCGCCCGACTTCCGCGTCATGCCTGCGACCCAAGACGGCAGTATCTTTTGCGTGTACCAGTTCAGCTGTACGACGCCAGGTGCGAACGTGCCCGACGTACCGGCCAGCTTCTACAAGCAGAAGCGCGGGCACAAATCCTGGTACCAAGGACTGCGGTACGCGGCCAATAACTTTTGCCGCTCGGATGGGAGCCAGGTGCAGAAGTACACAGAGGTGAAGGCGTCTGTCGACGGCGGCGTGAAGGAGAACTCGTGTAATGTCAAGAACTGCCCCGGATCGAAAGATGCCAACGCGGATATCAGTCCCATCGACGGAGTGGGTCCGGACTACTGGGGAATCAACTCGAACGGCACGTGCTTCCCTATCATGAATGGCTATAGCGGGGCATTCCTGTGCAGTCCGGGCAACACCAACAAACTCTGCGGTGGTGACGGACTCCCAATGAGCGACAAGGTCACCGCCTTCGCGTATCAGATGGATGCGATTTCTTCCAACTGGCATCTCCACGTCGGCGCCTACCTCGACTTCTTGGTCTACCAGATCGAGTGGGTTACGGGCCCGGAAGGTTACGTGCGATGGATGCTGGCCGGCAACCCAATCTTCGAGATCCCGGCCACCGCGATCGAAAACGTTCCGCAAGACGCAGCCAAACGCAACCCGAAGAAGCTCATGCTCGAGGAACCCATGTACATCATTTTTAACGTCGCGTTGTCTGAGTCGTGGGGTACCAAGCCACCGAACGCTGGTAAGGCCTGTCGTGGCGACGGCAAGGATCCCAAGGTGAACAAGATCTGCGACTCGTTCCCGATGTACCTCAAGATTGACTACATTCGGCTGTACCAGGATACTGCATCAGGCTCCAACATGTCGGTGGGGTGCGATCCAAAGACCCACCCAACGCGTCAGTGGATCGAGGACCATATTGAAGAGTACTACGACAACGACAATCCGATCAAGGAAGTCCACGGCATGGGATTCTGCAATTCCAACGACGACTGCACGATCGGCAACTCGTCCTTTGCAAAGGTCCGCACGGGTTCGTGCAACAAGGGTCGCTGTGAGTGCGCCAACACGGCGTGGACCGGACCTCGGTGCACAGTGACCTTCGCGACGGCAGGGAACATCACCGAAACCGACAGTGCGCTCGAGTCCATGTTCAACGGCTCGTTCGGGCCGCCATGGTCGGCTGCATTGAGCCTCGCTGGTGTCTCGCTGCTGTTCACAGTCGTTGCGGTGTACTATTCCATCAAGTGGTCGCGCGAGAGCCAGAACGCCTACAAGCGAAACGCACAGATGCAACCCAAGTCGGCATTGTCCATGAGCTCAGCAGCGGACGCGAACTGGAACCCACCGAAACCAGCCAACGGCGGCGGTAACCGCGGGGCGCCGAATAATTACCAACAAGGCAACGGCGGGTACGCCAACCCCCATCCGCAGCAGGGCGGCATGCCGAACCACCCACACCCCGAGGGGAACCGCGGTCGGAACCACAACTACTCGACGAATTTCGTATGAGCGGAGAGCGCATGAGCAAGGTAGTGAGTGAGAGCGAAGCGACGATAAGTTAGTGTCGGGTGGCCGTCGGTGTGGATGTACTGTATTCTGTGAATGGAAGAATGGTTCTGTTGGTTTCGTTTCCCCATTTTTCCATTTCACGAATACTGGTTCCCAACTTTTAGTGAAGACACCGCACGCCCTGTCTCTGTCCAATGTACAGTTCAACGAGTTACGTAGGCACGAAATTTTGAAATCTACATTCAGCTACATCAGTGGATATGTTTTTGATTGTGCGATTTTAAGAACAAATCTACTTCAATAGCGTGTGTGGATGTGTCGTTGTGGCCACCTTGATGACACCCATGAAATCGAAGAGCGTCGCTACGAGGGCCAAGAACCCCATGCAGCCAGCGTAACCCGCTCGGGGTACGCTTTTTTGTTCTTTGGCCGCCCACAGAACAAAAAAACAAGTCACTCCCGGCGCCCGGCACCATCATGCGGTCGCCTCGCCTGGCGCTCACTGCGTCGGCGCCGCTGGCGCTGCTGGTAATAGCGCATCACCCCTGCCAGGTCGACGGCGCATACATCGATGCCAAGGCCGCCTCGGGCGCGCGCGTGTGGGTGGACCCGAAGACCCCCGGCGACGTTTTCGTGTACACGTCGTCACGTGGCGACAAGTGGGAGCTCGTCATGAGCGACGAGTTCGACTCACCCGGTCGCTCGTTCTTGCCTGGCAGCGACCACCTCTGGACGGCGTTTGAAGGACCGGACGGTGTGAATAAAGGACTCTCCTACTACGCTGCGAACCTCGCGACGACCGAGTGCCAGAGCGGCGGCGCAGTCTGTTACCTCAAGCTCCAGGCACAGAGCGTACCGCGCTCGACCAGCGTCTGGGTCCAGGACGCGACGCCGCCGGGCATGAAGAATATTACCATGTACTACCAGTCGGCGATGCTCCAGAGCTGGAACAAATTCTGCTTCCAAGGCGGTATGGTCGAAGTACGCGCAAAGCTCCCAGGTGCAGTCGGTGCGGCCGCCAAGAACCCGGACGTTACAGGTGGCGCGGCGGCGCGCGTCCAGACGGCGGCGTTCTACCCAACGTGGCCGGGTGTGTGGCTCATGGGCAACCTCGGTCGTGCGCTCTTTCGCGAGTCGACAGACCGCATGTGGCCGTTCTCTTATGACAAGTGTGAGCCCAGTGTGTTTGACCCCAAGAACCAGCGCATCAGTGCGTGTGACGAGACCCCTGGCTCGGGTTTGAATCCGAAGCAAGGCCGTGGCGCACCGGAGATTGATATCCTCGAAGGCGGCGGACTGGATGCGATTGCGTCATTGCAGATCGGACCAGGTATGCCGACCCAATTCCGCCGCGTCGCCGGCGAGAGCGACGACTGTATCTATGGCCTCAAGTGCCAGACGCTCGGTGCGAACTCGGTTGGCGTGCCGACAGAAACCTACACGGCTCGTGGATATGAGAGCTGGTACCAAGGTCTCCGGTACGCGTTCAACCCGTTTTGCGCCAAGAACAAGACGGAAGGCGTCCAGTCGCTCGCAGCGATCCAGTCGTCACTGAACGCTGGAATCACCGCCAACAAATGCGACGTCACCGTGTGCCCAGCGTCGCTCGATGTGAACTCGGACCTCGGCGTGCTCGCCGGCAGCAGCACCAGCAGCTCGACGAACAAGAACTGGGGTATTAATACCGACGGCTCGTGCTTTGCCGAGATGAACACCTATGACGGCGCGCTCTTGGCTTCCCCCTCCTTCAAGTATTACGTCGACGCGATCTCCACCAACTGGCCGATCCATTTGGCCATGTACACTGACTTCCTCGCCTACCAGGTCGAATGGGTGCCCGGCAAAGACGGCTACATCCGATGGATGCTCGAGCGCCAGCCTATCTTTGAGATCCCAGCCGCAGCGATCACAGCACCACCGCAAGATGCTGCCAAGAGTAACCCGACCAAAATTCTCCCTGAGGAGCCCATGTACATCATCATGAACGTTGCACTCTCATCGTCGTGGAGCGCACAGCCGCCAAATGCACCACGCGCCTGCAAAGACCACGGCGACATCAAAGACACCAATACCATCGGACTGAGCGAGCTCATCTGCGACCAGTTCCCACTCGACTTGAAGATCGACTATGTGCGTGTGTACCAAGACATGTCGTCGTCGTCAGTGATGAGCGTGGGCTGCGATCCGGCGTCGCACCCGACACGGCAGTGGATCCAGGACCACATCAAGGAGTACCAGAACGACGCGAATCCGGTCGTAGAAGTCGCTGGCATGGCTCCCTGTGTCACGAGCGCGGATTGTTCTTCGACTAGCGTTGGCTCAGGCACGTGCAAGAGCGGTCGCTGTGTGTGCTCGTCAGGCAAATGGACGGGACCGCGTTGCACAACGTTAGCAACCGGTGGGTCGGGTGTGTCCGGGGACGATTCGTCGATTGCCGAAGCTCCAGCGTTCGGAACGTCCAAGCTTACAGAGGTCTTTGGTATCGGACTTGTCATCCTGATCGGCTTGGTGCTGTTGCTCTACCTCGGCAGGAAGGTGCGGATGTGGCTGTACTACCGATCGCAGCCTGAGCTCGACCACACTGTTATCAACCGAGAGAGCCCAGACTCAACGCGTCACTCTGGCTACGTGCGTCCAACACAAGGTCGATGGTGGGAGCAGCCCAACGCCAGAGCAGACGTGGGCGTGGCGGGCAGTGGCGTCCACGGCGATGTGGGCTGGAATCCGTACGCGCGCACGACTCGCAACACGGGGACCATGCCGGCGATCCCAGAGACCCCGCCAGGTGCGCCGTTCGGGAACACGGCCGCCAGTGCCGCATGAGCGATCGGTCGCGAGAAAAGGGAAGCGGGGAGCGTGTCAATTAGATAAGTTAGATGAGGAGAGGCGTATAATGGCAGCGTAATTCGTAAAACCCCGTTTTCGTGCGATCAACTGACGGTGAAATTTCTACTAAATCAGTATGTACAGTACTACGTAGTATTCACCGAAGGCAGTGGCTGTACCCATGTCGATATTGGACTGGCATCCTGTGCACAAAAATAGGCCACAGAGATCGTCACCCTTCAAAAATGAGGCTGCTCAGACACCTCCTCCACATGAATCACACCCAGTCTCATCACCCTCGCTCGTCCCAAGACTCTTGGGCCTTCAAACCGAGTTTAAGCGATCTACAGTACGGTATCGGCTTGTAGAATCCACAGTGGATGGTGGAATCGCAGAAAGCAACGCCAGCCATCGGGATCCGACCGTTGTCTGGAAGACAGTTGGCGGACCGTTCGTTTTCCAGTCGCTCCACCCCAGCGGCCCGTCGCCTCGAGCTTCTCATTTCCTCAAAACCTTCCGAACGCGCAACCGATTGACCAAGCGCTTTCAGTCTCCTTTCAGTACGATGGTGCACGTGACGCGTCCGTGGCTCGTGAGCCTCGGGGTCGTGCTCGCGACGTCGGCTACCGCCACTGCATACCTCGACGAGAAGGCGGCGTCCGGCGCACGCGTGTGGGTGGACCCGAAGACCCCCGGCGACGCCTTTGTCTAAACGTCGTCACGTGGCGACAAGTGGGAGCTCGTCATGAGCGACGAGTTTGATACCCCCGGCCGGTCGTTCGTACCCGGCAGCGACCACCTCTGGACGGCGATTGAAGGACCGGACGGCGTCAACAACGGTCTCTCCTATTACTCGAACGCGCTCGCGACGACCGAGTGCCAGGACGATGTCGTCTGTTACCTCAAGCTCCAAGCACAGAACGTACCGCGCACGACCAGCGTCTGGGTCCAGGACGCGTCGCCGCCGGGCATGCAGAATATCACCATGTTCTACCAGTCGGCAATGCTCCAGAGCTGGAACAAATTCTGCGTCCAAGGCGGTATGGTCGAAGTCCGTGCCAAACTCCCGGGCGCCGTGAACGCCACGTCCAAGAACCCGGACCTCACGAACGGTGCGCTGACGCCGGTCAACACGACGGCGTTCTACCCGACGTGGCCGGGCGTGTGGCTCATGGGCAACCTCGGTCGTGCGCTCTTTCGCGAGTCGACAGACCGCATGTGGCCATTCTCTTATGACAAGTGTGAGCCCAGTGTGTTTGACCCCAAGAACCAGCGCATCAGTGCGTGCGACGAGACCCCTGGCTCGGGTTTGAATCCGAAGCAAGGCCGTGGTGCACCGGAGATTGATATCCTCGAAGGCGGTGGACTGACTGTGTCGTCGTCACTACAGATCGGACCAGGCATGCCGACGCAATTCCGTCGCATCACCGGCGAGAACGATGGGTGCATCTTCAAGTCCGAGTGCGAAACCCTCGGCGCCAACACGGTCGGCGTGCCCACGGCAACGTACGAGCTGCGAGGCCACAAGAGCTGGTACCAAGGTCTCCGGTACGCGTTCAATCCATTTTGTAAGCCGTTGAACGGCTCTGCGGCGGCCACGACAAAGCAGACGCTCGAGGCGATCGAGGCGTCACTGGCCGCAGGCATCACGGCCAACAAGTGCACGGTCGAAACCTGCCCGGCGTCGCTCGACGTGAACTCGGACTTGAGCGGGCTGCTGGGATCAAGTAGCACGACCAACACGAACTGGGGTATTAATACCGACGGCTCGTGCTTTGCCGAGATGAACACGTACGACGGTGCGCTGCTGTGTAGCCCTGGCAACCCAGATGCTGAGTGTGTCGAGCAGGCTGGCGGCCTTGCTGTTCAGACGCCCACGCTGGCCACTGCTCAGGCCGCGAGCACGGATCCCTACAAGTACACGCTCGACGCAATCTCCACCAACTGGCCGATCCACTTGGCCATGTACACTGACTTCCTCGCCTACCAGGTCGAGTGGGTGCCCGGCAAAGACGGCTACATCCGATGGATGCTCGAGCGCCAGCCCATCTTTGAAATCCCAGCCGCAGCTATTACGACACCGCCCCAGGACGCTACCAAGAGCAACCCGTCCAAGATCTTACCCGAAGAGCCCATGTACATCATCATGAACGTTGCGCTCTCGTCGTCGTGGAGTGCAGAGCCACCAAATGCACCACGCGCCTGTAAGGACCACGGCGACATCAAAGACACCAACACGATCGGGCTGAGTGAGCTCATCTGCGACCAGTTCCCGCTCGACTTGAAGATCGACTACGTCCGTGTGTACCAGGACATGTCGTCGTCGTCGGGAATGAGCGTGGGCTGTGACCCAGCGTCGCACCCGACGCGCCAGTGGATCCAGGACCACATCAAGGAGTACGAGAACGACGCGAACCCCGTCGTCGAGGTCGCCGGCAAGGCGTTCTGTGATACGGACGCAGACTGCGGACCAGTAGACGAAGGTGCTGGACGGTGCGACCAAGGTCGCTGTCTGTGCACGCAGGACGCGTGGACGGGCCCACGATGCACGGTGTCCGTGTCCAGTCGCTCGACGCCACGGCAGCCGTCGAATGGTGGCAGCAACGGCTTGTCCCCTGGTCGCTCGCCTGCTGCGACACCCGCACCCGCACAGAGCGCTGCCACCAAGGTGACACCGATCCTGACGATCAGTGTCATCGTGTCGGCGGTCGTCACGTTCTTGGGCACGTACGTGGTGTAAGAGAGGAGGCGTTTTGCCGGGTGGTGGTCCAGACCAATTTTACTACAATTACAGATTCTACTACTCTACTACTACTTTTTCGTTCTACAGCTGCACCACAAAATCTGGTCGTCGAGCGTCGTCTAGGTCGATCGTCGGGGTGCCGTGGGCCCTGTAGTGGCCTTTCCGACTGCTACTACTACTCGACGCCGTCGAGGGCGAGCTTTGCAGCGGCGGTGTGAGCTGGTTATAGTTGGCGACCGCGGCGCTGCGACTCAACGGCGGCTCGACGATCATGGCCCGCACGTTGTGGTTCGACGGTGTCATCTTCCGGAAGAGCGTGCACCGCTGCACTTGCCGTCCGACGGCAATGATCGTAAACAGCATGACGAGCACCACGCCTGCCGCCACGCCGAGCGTGATCTCGGGTCCACCGCCGCTGCCATCGCTGGTGCTCACAGCGGGCTTGGCCGTCGTGCGCGGGTTCCGTGCCGTGGAGCTGCTGGCCGAGACCGTACAGCGCGGTCCCGACCAGTCTGCAATGTCACAGGTACATCGCCCGGCTTTGCACGAGCCAACGGCCTGGCCGGCAACCGAGCAGTCGTCGTCCGTGGCGCAGAACGCCTTGCCCGAGACCGCGACCACGCGGTTCGCGTCGTTCTCGTACTCTTTGAGATGATCCAGGATCCACTGCTTGGTCGGGTGGGACGCCGGATCGCAGCCGACGCTCATGGTCGACGACGAGGACACGTCCTGGTACACACGCACGTAGTCGATCTTGAGCGCCATTGGGAACTGCTCGCACACGGCCTGGATCGTCTTGTTCGCGGTCGTGGTCGCATTCCCACACGCTTGTTGGGTCCCAGCGCTGGGTGGTTCTGTGCTCGACGTCGACGCGAGCGCCACGTTCATGATCAAGTACATGGGTTCTTCCGGCAGCATCTTTCGCGGGTTTTTCTTGTCGGCGTCCTGCGGCGGCGTCGTCACGGCCTCGGCCGGGATCTCAAAGAGTGGGTGGCCCTGCAGCATCCACCGAATGTAGCCGTCGTCGCCAGGAACCCACTCGACCTGGTACTCTAAGAACTCGGTGTACACGGCCACGTGCGCAGGCCAGTTCGCCGAGAGCGCGTCCGTACGGTACGTGAAGGCGTCTTGGCTGGCATTCTGCGGCGGCGCCGTCTGCACCGAACGTCGCTGCATCGTCGTGCACTCTGGATCTTTGTTGAGCCGGTCGCAGACGACGAGGCCATCGAACGGATTCATGCGCGCCGAGCACGAGCCGTCGGTATTGATACCCCAGCGTGCACCGTACTTGCTACTGGCGCCAATGGGGCTGAGGTCCGAGTGAATGTCGAACGACGCTGGGCAGTGATCCACATCGCACGTGTTGGACGAGACGCCTTGCGCAAGGGCCGATTGAATCGCGTCCGGTGACTGGCTGCGTTCGTCGTTGGCACAGAGCGGGTTGAATGCGTACCGGAGACCTTGGTACCAGCTCTTGTGGTTACGCGACTCGTACACGTTCTTGGGGACGCCCACGACATTCGCGCCTTGGGTTTGGCAGCCAGATGCGCTGTATACGCACGTCGCCGATTCGCCGGCGACGCGGCGGAATTCCGTCGGCATGCCCGGTCCGATCTGCAGCGTCGACGCGATCTTGACGCCACCGGCTTCGAAGAGACCGATCTCGGGCGCACCGCGACCTTGATTCGGATTCATACCGGAGCCAGGCTTCTCGTCACAGGCGCTGATGCGCTGGTGCTTGGGATCGAACACGTCCGACTCACATTGGCTATAGGAGAACGGCCACATGCGGTCCATGGAGTCGCGAAAGAGCGCACGACCGAGGTTGCCCATGAGCCACACGCCCGGCCACGTCGGGTAGAACGCTGCGTTCTTGACGCGCGCCGTGGCGCCGTTCGCGAGGTCGGGGTTTTTGGACGCCGCGGCGTTCACGGCACCTGGGAGCTTGGCCCGCACTTCGACCATCCCGCCTTGGAAACAAAACTTGTTCCAGCTCTGGAGCATCGCTGACTGGTAGTACACGGTCGTGTTCTCCATGCGCGGGGGCGACGCCTCGGCGTTCCACAGACTGACCGCGCGTGGCGTCGTCGTCGTTGCGAGCTTGAGGTAGCAGCCGACGTTCTCCTCGCACTCGGTGGTCGCAAGTTCCTTCGTATAGTAAGACACACGCGACGCGCCGTCGGTGCCTTCCATAGCGGTCCAGAGGTGGTCGTCGCCAGGGGCGAACGAGCGACCGGGCGTGTCAAACTCGTCGCTCATGACGAGCTCCCACTTGTCGCCACGCGACGATGTATAGTCAAAGGCATCGCTCGGGGTCTTCATGTCGATCCAGGCGCGCACGCCGGACGCCGCGCGGTTGTCCTCGTACGCGTACACCGGCGTTGCGGTGTGATAAACAAGCGACGCCGTCGCGGCCACCGCCCGTCGTGTTAACCGCATCGTGGGAGGCGAGCGACTTGAAGAATGATCGAGCCACTGGATTGCCGCGCCATGAACAGACACACGACACCCAACTCTTTTTTCTCTCTCTCTCCCAGTGGGTAGTGTGAGCGGGTCACCGGCCATTCCAGAAGTACTAGGGACGCGGCATCGCATTCGCGTTCGCGCCTAGTGACTGGGTGCTCAGTCACTTGGGCTCGGAACGAAGCCAGCGCACTGAAACGATGGAGAGCGTGACGTAACGGACTTGACGGATTTCGACTGAGATTCCGATCCAGACGAGCGCATCTGAGTCTTAGTACAGTGGCGACGGCCTGGAGAAAGTGCACTGCGCACTACGCAACGCCCGCGACGGGGGGGGCGCTGCTGTGCAGTACAGTACTGTCGTGGGCGCGATGGCGCGTGCGGGACAGAGACCGACACCTCCACTTGCCAAAGAAGGAACACGCGACGGCGACTGGCGTCCAAGCGAGGCGAGCGTCGGCAACTGTATGTATCACAAGTGGACTGAGGAATTCCGACGCTGGGCGCTTTAGCAGCGCGATCGCAAACGAGACGCGTCCATGGCGACACTTCCAGCATTCTTCTTCCACAGGATCGGGGGTTACACACGCGAAGGGGTACACACCTCAACGAGACCATCATTCTCAATCCGGAACACGTACATTCGCGCAACCGACTGTGGCGTGTTGTTGGAAGGTGGGTAACAATGAAAGGTTGCGCGAAGGTGTCGTCAGTGGGCTGTGATTGTTCTTCGTTTCGAGTTCTTGCACACCTACCGACTGTACGGTGTGTGCATTGAAGTGCAACGACCACAGGACCCGAAGAACACCCACGACGCGCGTGCTTTCCGCAAGCCATCACGCAGTGCGACGACTCGGTACAACACGCATCGTCCGTGGAACAGAAAGAGCGACAAGCGGCGCGTGTGCACGTGTGATTCTCGGTCGGTGACATGGAGGCAGTGCGGAGAAAACAGTCGAAGAAAAACAAAGCCAAAACCAAGCCAAACGACAGTGCTGGTGCTGCTGTGGGCGGGGTCGTTTATGATGAGAGCTCAGCGGCAGAAACAGCGGCAGTCGCTGTGGACGACAGCGCGCGACTTAGTAGTGCGAAGGGTCACTCGGACGAGGGTGCTGCGTGGATGCTCGACGACGACGAGAATGAAGAAACGGCATGGCGTGCGCTCGACGGCCATGACGGCAGTGTCGACGTGGCGCTCACGACGGAAGCGAGTGGTCAGAAGAGCAACGTCGACGACGAGATTGCGCAGAACGAAGACGACATCATGGCGCTTCTGGGGGACGACGAAGCTGCACCGAGTGGCGTTGAAGTGTCGCATCCAAGGTTCCACACGGCCACAATGAACGCTTCGAGCGCATCGTTTCAAGCGACTGCTGACATGCAAGCAACGACTCATCGAATACCGACTGCGCCGTCGACATTCGCGCAGAATACGATTGGTACAGCCACGGCCACGGCTGTGCCGTCAGCCCCCAGTTTCGACGACTCGGACGAGGAAGCTACGCTTAGTCGGCATCCTGCTGTTGCCGCAATGGCCAGCGCTAGTCGCTTGGGTGACGCAATGACGACTTCAGCGCCGCCGATCCCCGAGGACGAATCGGAACCGAGCATCCCGTCATCTATCTCACCCGATGCAGCTCTGCGGCTCAGACCGTCCGCACCAGCGGACCCCAGCGACTCGCCGCATCTTCCTCCAACCAGTGGAGCCACAGTTTCGTCTTCTATGCCTTCGGCTCCGCTCGACGAGGAAGAGGTTGATTTGCCTGCTCGGTCAGAGGCGCCTAGATATGTAACGGTTCCATCAGCGCCCGTAGCTGATCAGGAGGGAAAGCCATCGACAGTTGTCGAGCAGAACGGCGTCGAGCTAAAGACTGAAGGATCGCGGCAAAGTTCACTTGCAAACGGCCGACGGCTTCATATATCAGTGCCGAAAGACGATACGGAGAAGGCTGGTGAAGCTGTTCGAAGTTCAATGGAAAGATTGCGCGCGACAGATTCGGCAAATCGGCTCTACCCTCATGTCGTGGTCAACCAAAGTGTGGATAATGGTAGCCGAGATGCTCGCGGAAGCATTCATCCTACAACGCATCCCTCCAATGCAGAGAGACACCCAGTCTATATCAAACTTGAGCCTCATTCAAATTTTGAGATGAATCTTCTGCGAGCCGCAGCATCTCAGAAACGACAAGAAGCCAAGATGCACAACATCGAGATCAACAAGGGCGACTTGTACAGTCGTCTTGAGCGGTATTTGTACGCTGAATACCTTCTGCACTCGGTAAGTTCGTCATTGGAGTCCAGGAAACGAGATGCCGAAGCGATAGTCCAAAAAGGTAAGCCACTCATGCCAGTGCACTGAACAAGCTCGGACATCTAACATGCCTTATGTCTGACATGTGTGCAGTTTGGCTGCTGGAGACGAAGCGTCTTTCTTCTTCGAAGAAGTGTGGTGATCAGGTGGATTTGGAGGAAGTGCTGGAGTTTCAGACCGCTCGTTTTGATGCAATGCAGCACGCGAAGTTGAAAGGCCATCTCGAGACTATCCGGCAACTTCGAACAGTTGAGGCTTCTATGCACACATTCGATCGTGCGCTCTCGTATTTTCACATCGAGCAGTACATCAATGATGTCCTTCAAGAACCTGGGTTTGTGTCCTACTTGAACAAGATGAGCGCGGCAAGTTTGTCAACAACGTCTAAGCCAGGACATTTGGGCGAGTTTGAGACCGTTCCCGAGTCCATCTCATTCTATGAACCACTTCCAGCCGGCTCTACTCTCGCATCTTCCGTCGATCATCTCAAGTATTGCATCGATGTGATGATATTTTTCGAGAAGAAGGTGACTGTTGACGATCGAGGATTGTTTGGTCGCATCCCTCCGTCATTCGCACGCGGTGAACTTGTTTGGGAGTCGAGTTCTTCAAATCGGTCAGCCAATGGTGGTTCAGAACGAAAAGTCAAGTGTTACGCATGCAGTGCTCTAAATGAGCCGATGGAACCCAATCACTGGTGCAAGTTTTGCAAGAGCTGTGGTGTTGTTCTCTTCTTGCCACCATCATCGGTGTCGAACAAGTCGAACGACTGGTATACGAGTGTGCTTCGGTTCCGACAGTCGCTGCAGAAGTGGATCTCGTTGTGCTTGCGGACATTGCTTCGTCTCCGCTCGCTTGTGAACATGCCATATCTGCTGATGCACGTCATGTATCTTCCTCGTATTTCGACAGAAGAACGGTCATGGATATTGCGCTTCCTACAGTTTCCAAAAGCAATTGTGAAGACTACGGGCGACTTGAGTGAAATGTGGAGCGAAGATCTTGTGGACCACTACGTTGCCATGCTTCATCTTGTCTTCCACCCGGAGAAGTTGAGAAAGCTGACGACGTTGGTGTCGAGCGAAGTTCCATCTCGCCATAAAGGCGCCAAAATTGGCGACGCCTCATTCGAGTGGGTGCTACTAGAGAATCCTGAGATACTCGACCGGTGCTATCTGTCCGATGAAGACTTTGTGGCCGTGATCAATCAGTTTCCTCACACCTTCGCGTTTGAGCAACTCTTCAGCTGCACAATGGACACAAAGAAATGCTTCAGTAGAGCGCTCGCTCTCGTGATAGAGTTTACCCAGGGTCTACGCCTTTTTCAAGAATTCGAGAAGTTTCCTGCACGGGTTGCGCAGTTGCTCGGCGAGCTGCTACTGAACGCATCGATGGTTTCGGCAGGAGCTTCATCGGGTTCCAGAAATGCCGAAGGCTTCTTTTATCCCACCCTCTTCGATCAACTGTTATTGACGGCATTGCACGGGCTGCTTGTCGCGGACTGCAATCGTGTTGCTTGGCGAAGTATCCGGAATTTTCCGTTTGCACCGCTGTCACCGCTGGCAAAGTGGGATGTACTCGGCCTTCTATTATTCGGTATCTCAAATGTGCCAGGTGGTGCAAAAAGCGCGAGCGGTTGGGCCCGCTTCATTGACAAGGCATGTGTGGGCAAGTCTGATCGATCAAAACCGGCACGAAGGGTCTTGTGTGAGCAAGTTGTCGCTGACGCGGATAATGCCATGCATTTGATGCACGCTGTCGCACGCCTTGCAGCAAGTGCAGCATGTGGGGAGGACGACCATCTTGGAAGGGATTTGGTGCTTGCCACTACGCAAGAGTTATTCCTTGCCGGATTCGCCGACGCTGATTGTCGCAAGTCTCTTGGGGAGTCGGGTGAACGAGCTGCAGGTCCAATTAGTACGATTTGTCTCGCGCACCCATGGGTAATCTCCGAGCTTATTTCGTTGCTGTTCAAGTACCACGAGTGTACAGAGACGTGGATCAACGTATTCGAGACGTTTCCTGTCAACCGGTGGTTACCGACTCCAGCTGATCTCACTCATCTGCAAGACTGGTTGCTTTTGGACGACGCCAGCGCACCACGAAGTGCACTCGCACGCTTCTTGCTTGATCGAATCAACTGGGACTTCGACATGAAGTCTGGGCAACTCTTCACGAACGCTTTTCTGCACCGCCAAGTTGCTCTGGTTGTGACAGAAGCGCTTCTAGTACATCGGGCGAGGAGGGTGCACGGTAGGCGGGATGCCTCAGCGCGGCAAGCAAGCGGAGAAGCAGTAATATCACCTCCCAAGCTCAAGAGCCTGACGAAATCGATTCGACGAGTCTTTCGATTGGAGCGATCTGTCGACTTTGAGCAGTGGTGTTGGAAGCTGATGTTGAAGCTCAAGTTTTATTCTCCACGCACGAATCAACCGTTTGTTCAGCTGGTGGATCTTCGAAACGATAGGTCCAAAGAAGGGTTGCTACTTCGGCGCTGGTTTCCGGGTGGAGCGGGCTCTACCCTTATTGGCCCTGCAGGCATTCGATTCTACGACTCGTACGAACAACAGCTGAATCCGTACGGGTCTTCAGATGCAGATCATGGAGCCATACCATCAAGTCAAGCTCACTTCTCCCACAAAGCTGCTCTTGCTGGTGGAGGAAGCTCAGGTGTTCCCATCCAGGACGATGCAGTTGTCAGTGCCGTGCAGCGTGAGCCCAGTGCGTCGGACCTCAACGACTCAGCAGAGTTTGTCGCATCTGTCACAGTTACATCTACCTGTGATGTGGAGCCGATTGTTGCGTACCTGGTGTCACAAACCACCACGTTCGTCTTCAGCGAGAGGATGGATCGATGGGAGCCTCTTTTAGTCTTACTGAAGAATGGCTTTTTCGCCGCTGGTGTCAAGGTACTCGAAAGCGTGCTGCCATTCATGGCCAAACTGGATCAAGTCGCACGGCACAACACCTCGAACATCGAAGACAACGCCTCTGAAGGTGAGATCGCAAACCACGCGTTGAGCGTGTGCATGGCGGCTATGCAGGACATGTCAACCGACCAATTGCTGCAGCTCTTGGAGGCTCTGGATCGTCACTCGTTTATCAGTACCGATGAATGCCAACTGCTGACCGATCTGCTTCAAAAGGGCTACATCGGGGGATGGGAGACGACAGCAAAGACAAAGGTGCTATCCAAGCTACGGTTCGTCCGAGAGTGCAGTTCATACATTCATCCACTCGTGCTCCCAACCTTGATCAACGAGTCGTTTCCGCAATCAAGCACATCGACTGCGATCATGTCCACTACTGCAATGTTCCATGGTGCAATGTCGTGGCTGACATCTGCACTACGTGGCGGTCACTCTGATCCACCCTCGCCATCCACCGCAAACTCGATTGCAAGCGCGATGACCATCCGGAAGTCCCACTTGGTTGCGACAGTTCCAACAGCTGCCTCCACTCCTGCTGTGACTGCTGCTGCCGCTGCTGCGTCGCTCGGTATCGTTGACGCACCCGATGACTACACAACGACGACTCGGCAGATTTGCACCGCAATCGAGCGTGCTTTTAAAGTCTCGACAACGTCAGTACTCAAGGAGTTGGCATCGTTCTGGATCCGAGCAGTGCTGCAAGTGCCTTTCTGGTTTGAGCACCCAGCCCTACGTCACATCGTGGACATTTTGCTCAAATGTAGCATGCATGAATACTACCGCAGCGTGAGCTCGAAAAAAAATCGATCGATCTCCGAGTCGCGAGCTGGCATCCACCTGCAAATTGTGTCCATCCTGCGCTCCGCGTTCGAGAAGTACTGTGTCGGCATCAAGAATGCTGCTGAGGCCGAGGCAGTATCATCGGTATCTGTTGACGAAGACTTGCCCCCGGTTATCAGTTTTCTGCCCGCTACAGCCTCGATGGCTGGGCTGTCGTCCTTATTTGGTGGCAACTACGATCCAGCTCAGTTCATCGGAGGATGCTCTACCTTCGCCTTTTGGACTTTGCTCATTGAAGTTCGCCAAGAGCTTCCGTTATTCTTGGCAATGGGCCAGCTTTTGGTCAAATACGAGCCTGCAGCAATGAAGAAAGTTGAGAAATTCAAGAAGTCGGAGGGCAAATTGGCGCTCGAATTGTCCGACATCGGTTTGAAAAGTGCCGTGAACCGATTGGCAGGCTTGCTATTTGGACACGTTTCGTTCACCTCGCTATCTCACTTCAAGATATACCGCTGGGCCGAATACTGTTTGGATATGCGTGAAGACGATGACAAGCAGATCCTGTTTTGGCAAGTCTTCTTTGCTCTGTACTTCGCGTGCGCAGGTGGAACGCGGGTTTTCGGACAATACTTCCTCGATCGTGAAGACCCGTCCAACCCAAAGCACCTTGAGCTCCGGAAGTCACTCCAGACGAAGCTGCGCTTGATGACCACGTTCTGCTCGAATCAAGCTCAGTTGGTGTTGACAGTTTCCGGTGGGAGTGCGACGGGAAAACTAACAACCGAAGGCAAGGAGCTGAGGTATCAGCATTTCGTTCAACTATCACACATTTATACGGCGATGGATACGTGGCTCGAAGAGGTTGACCCCAACAAATGGCTCAAGGACGAAGAACTCGTTACCCTCCCTCGTCATTTTGAGGTTTCTCGCCTCAGGGAAGTTCTCAGACTGAGTGATAGCCTGCTGACCACACCTGTGAACGAGCCATTTCGGTGGGAAACTATTCCTCTCTGGATGGAACTCTGTGGGTTTGAGTTCGATGCAAGTATGATGCAATCTATTGGCACCAGAGAAGACGAAGACGCAACTGCACAAGACATACCAGCACCGATGGACCATTTGCAAGAGGAAGACTTTGCTTTCATTGAAGACCGGGATATGCGAAGGTTTAGTAGCCTGGGAAGCAGCGGTGACCACGGTCGCACAACAAGCCCGCTCCAACTTACGTCCGAATTTGCTGGGCCAGTTTCCCTAACAGTGATTCCTCAAGTTAGCATCCAGACCCTACCGGACCGATGCGTTGTGACTCCGTCAGTTCCACTCAACAAACATGCCCTCAAGACTTTGGCGACAAAGTTCTCAGAGACCCTGTCGATATTGGTAGGACTGGATGCTGAAGTCCTCGATCATGTTTCGAAGCTCTTCGTCAGCAAACCGAGAATCGTATCCGAGAGCAAGCCATGTCTTGAGGGTACGAACTGTCGCAAACCAGTTGCATTTCGATTTGAATTCACGGAGTGGTCGATCGACAGACAGCTGATGGATACGATCCAAAGCACGCTTGTCCAGGCTGAGCGCTACGACATGAGATCGATGGTGGAACAAGGCGCCATGTCCTCATCACTTGCGACATTGATGTTGAATAGTGAGAGGCAGCGAAGTGAGATCGGATTGCTTTCAGACGGAGTCGACAATTTTTTGCGGCTAGATGCAGACGGTTTGATGCTGTCCATGCAGATTTTGCTCATTGATCAAGTCGTTCAAGTGCTGGAAGCTGAGTGCCACAAAATGAAGGAATCTTTCGTTGTAGCACAAGCGACTGCTGAAGAGGCCCCATCAACAGAAGCAACATCCAATGACCACGCAGTGCATCCGCCAGACGAAGCGAGTGCAACGAATGAAACTCACAGTGAAAAGAGGGAAACTAATGTTTCAGCTCGTGACAAGGCGGTGAAAGATGCAGAGAAACAGATCGAACGCCTTCACGAGAAAGGGTTGGATTGGTTCAGGCAGCTGACTGAGCTCGATACGAAGCTGTCGCGCATGGTCCCTCCTTTACGTGAAGTGCTGTGGCGATCGATCAAGCAGCTTGGTATCACGTTCGTTTGCGTCGATGAACGAGAAACGTGCAACTTACTACAGCTGATGCTTGATGACCCATCCCGCGTCACACTTCTTAGCGAGTGCTTTTCTCCCGCAGGTGCGCCAGCGCGATTTGTGGAGATGTTCTCCAACTTGATGAGTGCAAGCTCGTCATCGAAGTTGTCCAGTGAAGAGAAACTAGTGCTACTGCAGCGTTTTGATTTTCAAGTGTGGCTGAGCACGAAGGCTCCACACGCACCTACCAAGTTTGATCGCGACACTGTGTTGAGCATTGTATTGGGTGATATTGGCACCAATTTGAGTGGAGGGACGGGTCAAGATAGGCAAAACGCGGATTTTTCTTCTGAAGGTCGTGGTGGTGTGGTGCGAATATCCGGGAGCAACAGCGACGAACAAGTCATGAGGCTATACTCGAAGATTGTGAACCAAATATGTGCTTCCCACCTTGGCGACCACCTGGAGAAGGTTCTGCAAGCTCTCGTTGGGGTGCACGACGACTATCGTTTCAACACTTCTGCGAGCATGTTTGAAGAAGCTTCGGGGAGTGATGATGTCAATCCTGGCTTAAGACAGGCTCGGCCTGCGCCTCCAATTCTGTGGGAGGCAATCGTAGGTATGCCATCGATCGTGTGGCAACAGATCCCTTTTGTTCAAGTGGAGGCATGCGTTAGTTTCCTGAGTCAGCACATGACGACTATAAGATGGCAAGCGTCGATGAACGAAAGAGCTGGCAAGGCTCTATACCCGATTGCAGTTTGGCAAAGAAGTGGTGTGCTCAAGAGCTATCTCGACTTGTTTACGCAATTGAGTCGCATCATCCCAGAGCAGCACAAATGGAGCATGATCTCCAGCTTCTTCGAGCCAATGCTCACAACTCTGTATCAACCAGCTACGACAACCGACAGCTCTGCCGTGAGCTGCCCCTGGCCGGAAGAAGACACGCTCACGGCGGGAACGACGCTTTGTTCTTGTTTCGTTGCGATCTGCTCCGACTATTTGAAAGTAAGACCGACTGCCTCGAAGGACGTCACCGCTGCAAGTACGAACGATCGTCGATCCGAACCTGCGGTGCTGTCGACGAAGGACAAACTGGATCTTGTGTGGGGTTTCTACCTCAATACTTTGATTCCTCATGCTCCTGTCCACGTTTGTAAAAGCTTCCACCAGTTCTTGACGCGTTTGGGCTGGGAGCAGTGGTGTCTTACGATTGAGATCGTTCATCAGATGCGGGAAGTTGTCGAAGGGGAGCGCCAGCAGCTCACAGTTTCATCGTCGTGCGCGGATCTACGAGAAGCTGCGACGTCATCACCATACCCGTTCGTGTCATGGATGGTTCGGGACGTGCTCTGTCGTATGACGTGGAGATCGACGGAAGAGTGGCTGTCTACACAGGCAGAGGCTGTGAGATCAGTGTTTCTTTCGGAGCTGGGGAAACTCTGTATTGACTTGGTGCTGGACATTCCGCATTTCCAACCTCATCGTCCCCGATCCAAAAACGGCCGAGGGTCACCCGCAGGAAGTTCCGCAAACGTTTTGCCCCCTTACTTCGTCAACTTCATCAAACAGCAGGCGGCTATGTGGACAAAGTGGAAAATCGGCGATGCAGAGTTGGAGTCGTTGCTGGGCTATGCCTTCGACGCCATGATGGAGCCGATTCGAGACGTTACTGGCGGTGAAGATTCGGCAGCCTTTCCATCCATGCCGTCCGTGGCGGTAATGCAGGATGCGTTTACGCGTTTGCAACTGGTGTTGCGGTTGACAAGCCAAGTGACAACCTTGAACCACGCGATCATGTCCAAGACCGACAGTCTGAAGCGGGCCAACCTCTTCTTCCGGATGGTGTTCACAATCTTCGAAAACGGCATGACGAGCATCGTGTCTCGAGGAGGTTACAGCACGTTTGATCCATCGGCATGGGTAACTGTCCTTTTCGGCGCGACTTGCACGGTGCTGTACGAAAAGCTCGATGAGATTGTTCAAGTTAGTCGATCTGCAAGCGAATCAGCGACGGTCCAAACGTCAAGAACGGATGCCATCGGCGTGACTGAGGATGATCTACAAGGCACAGTGGTTGAGATTCTACGGCTGTTCAATCTGCGTCTAGTAGAGAGCTTCTTCAAGCGCGAACAGCAGCAGGGTGAGACTGCTGGGAATGGTAGCTCACTCGCGTGGGGGAAATGCGGCAACGTCATTTTCGTCGAAGTGGATGGCTTGATTCGCGATTTCGCTTCGTCACGCAAGCCCTCGTCATCGTCCCATACTCGCCCAAGCGTCTCTGCAAGCAATCGTGATGGATCTTGGCATTCGGACGACCCTATCGACGCTAACGGCGTCGCACTAAAGCCCGTGTCAGTAGCAGAGTCGATCGGAGCGCCGCTAGGTCGTTTGTTGTGGAGCTTTATGGGCTTCCGCGGTGGTGAACTCTGCTGCCTTACAGCGTGCGGCCGAGCGATCGCTTCCGTGCATGCCATGAGTGTTGTTGCCGAGCGAAGCATCGAAAAGTGGGTCATTGAAGAGCGCCGCGGCTCGTGGGATGACTTAGTCTCGCGATTGAAGATTCCGGAGCTCAGCGAGGACGAGTTCGAAGGCGCCTGTCTCCAACAAGGCAACCTCATGACACTGCAAGTGCTCTTCCTGCAGCAGCTCCGCAAGGCACCGACCATGTCGGAGGCGTTTGCGCTGGGTATGCTGGCCAAGCTCGTGGGATGGATGGAGAAGCTGCATCTCATTAGCGCTACGACTGCGCTGATGGAAATGAAGATTTTGTTCCTTGCGGCCGAAGTCACGAATTTCGTGGTCACGACGCTCGCAGATGTGCTCCCGTCGGCCCACAAGAAGCAGATGCTGCGCGATCTCTGCCACATTATGCTGCGCTTCGGCAACGCGCGGCGTCAGCACGGGATCATGAAGGCGATTGGCATGGCGCTTGGCAACGGTTCGCTGCAGTACAATGTCGAGTTTCACGTGTGCAGCCTCGCGATCGGCGTGTTCTTGCGGCTTCAAACGCGCACCGGCGCTCCGCTTCGCGTCGACGACCGCATCCCATACAAGCTCACACGCACGACAGAGAAACACCTCCAGAGCCTCGAGCAGCAGCTTACGTCGAAGAACTGCTTCCAGCTCCAGAAGCGCATGGAGTGGATCGTGGACTTTCTCAAGGCGCCGAACCGCAGCCTCGCCGACCAAGACGAGTTCTTTGTGAGTCTCTTCTCGCGGATCTACCCGTCGCACCCGTGGATGCTCGCCAAGTGCATCACACCCAAGTAGAACCATTGTCGAATTGCTGTCATAAGTGCGTTGCTCTCATCTCAATACCCCACCACGCTCCATCTATTCCTCAATGATCTGCAGCCATTTCCCGAGCTGCGCATAATCATCCAATCCGAGTCACTTGAAGTTTCTCCTCGAGCCAATCAAATGGCGCGCCGAAATTTTTGACCCAAGACGAGCATGCATCCAAACCGCAAGGAGAGGCGAGGACCATTTCGCAAGACACCCTCCCAACAACTCGACCTTGTCATCATGCTGTGCAGTCGCATGGTCCGGTGGATGGCCGTCGCTACAGCGGCGACACAGTGTGTGTTGATTGCGGCCGTGAACGCACAGAAGGCCGACACGGATGCGTTCGACGCTGAGCCGGCGGTGGTCGACGACGACAGCCCGCCTGAGCTACTGGCGTACCAGTCGTACATGGGGTACCTCAACAAGGCCGTGCCACTTCTCGGCGCAGCGCTGCTGGTGTTTGTGTACTTTGGCATGGGCTCGCTCGACCGTGAGAAGCAGATCAAAGGACCCAAGGTGCACGTGAGCCACATTCTCGTCAAGGATGAAGCCGAGGCCGATGCGATCCGCAAGGAGATCAAGAACGCGCCCAAGAAGACACAGAAGTTTGCCGAACTCGCAGCGCGCAAGAGCCAATGTCCGTCCAAGAGCAAGGATGGCCACATGGGGGCGTTTGGCAAGGGCCAGATGATGCCCGAGTTTGACAAGATTGTGTTTACGGAGCCCGTGGGCTCGCTCCACGTCGTGCGAACCAAGGTGCGTTTCAATTGTCGATGGATCGTCATGGTACCCGTTACCGTACGGATAAAATCATGGTGTCTAACTGTTTGCTGTTGTTGTAATGGCGCTTTTGCAGTTTGGCTGGCACGTCGTGATGATCACCAAGCGCGAAGAGTCGGCGAGCGAGCTGAAGCGCAAGAAGCACTAGCTCAAATCTCTCTCTACGTAGCGCTCGTTCATGGGATGTCGTACACACCACAGGGAGCTAATAAATCCTTCTCACTCGTCGGTACTCGTATCGCCATGCTTTGCGTCATTGTACTGTAGCAATGCACTGCTGACATGCGGCTGCGAGACTACGGTACTGAAGCATGTCCCGTTCCAGACCGGTAGCCACGGGATCGTATCGGCCACGTTGCGCAACAGTGGACCTCTTCAGGTGGGAAGAATATCCGCCAATCACACCCCTCGCTGGTACTGTATTCTCCAATCGTATCACTTTCCGGCGACGAGTACCTTCCCTCTCGACCACGCCCATCTCCCTTCCTCCCTCCTCGAAGCACCAGTCTCCGCTGGGTCGCGGGTCAGCTCCTTCATTCGCCGAGATCCACCGTTCCCTCCTGAGCAACCAATCTCCCGAGACTTCCCTTCTCTTCATCATGGCGACGTGGCGCCGCTTCTTCGTGCTCTTCGTAGCGCTGCTCGTGGTCTGCACGGCCTCGTGGTCCACCGGCGCGTCCGCCGACGACGTCGTGGCACCAGCCACGGTCTATCCGCAGGCCAAGACCAACCATATCCTCGTGGACACGGAAGAAGAGGCCGACGCCATCAAGGCCGAGCTCGAAGCGTCCGAGCGTGTGCTCGTGGCGTTTGCGCGCATTGCCAAAGAGAAGAGCAAATGTCCGTCGAGTGCCAAGGGCGGCTCGCTCGGCTGGATCGAGCGCGGCAAGATGGTGCCCGAGTTTGACGCGACCGTGTTCACCCAGGCCCCGGGCAAGTTCTACAAGGTCAAGACCCAGTTTGGCTGGCACGTGGTGTACACGATTCGCCTTGGCAATGGCCCGCAGGACGAGAACCCCGACGACGGCACGTGGTCGTACACGCTCAAGGTGTGGTTCACGCGTGCCACGCCGTTCATTACGCCGGTCCTGCTCATTGGCATCTTCCTCTGGGGCCAGTCGCGTGCGATCACGGGCACGAGCGGTCCGCGTGCGCGTGCGAGCCACATTCTTGTCAAGACCGAAGCCCAGGCCGATGCGCTGCTCCAGGAAGTCATGGACGCGAGCGACAAGGCCAAGAAGCTGGCCGAGCTCGCCAAGGCCCACAGCTCGTGCCCGTCCAAGAGCAAGGGCGGCGACTTGGGCATGTTTGGCAAGGGCCAGATGGTCCCGGCGTTTGAGAAAGTGGCGTTCGAACAGGAGGTTGGCTCGGTCCACAAGGTGCAGACCCAGGTACGGCGGCTCGTCGTCTATTTGGTACTACAGGGGATGCGGGCGAGAGCGACTGACGTTGTGTGTGGGTGTGTGGTTGTAGTTTGGCTGGCACGTGATTTACGTGAACGAGCGCATTGGCGACAAGAAGGCGGCGCCTGCGGCGGCCGATGCCAAGGACCAGAAGAAGAAGAACTAGGAGACGACGTAGGTTACCGTAGGCCGGTCATGCCGTGTACACAACGTTCGCGAAGCTAATGACGTTTGTTTGCGAAGGCGTTTACGTTCTACTGTAGTACTGTCGTTGCCAAAGTGGTGTGGCTGCCATGGTCCTAACGACTGCGCCAGAAGGATGTCGTGGGCCACACCGCTCGTGAAAGGCACAGTGCTTACAACTCGCCGTCGTCGCTGCGCGCCGAGATCTCGACCTCGTCGACGCCCGAGCGCTCGGTCGTGAGCACCAAGTGCCAGCCAAACTATAGTAACGTCGATAGAAACACACAGCAGCAGTGTCAGATCCCTCTCTCTCGCTGGCTGGCCAGGCAAGCAGCAGCACTCGTCTCAAAACAGCAGACGTACCTGGGTCTGGACCTTGTGCACCACGCCCATGCGCTTCTCAAACACGACCTTGTCGAACGGACCGACCATGGCGCCGCGACCAAACGTACCGAGGTCCCCGCCCTTGCGCTTCGACGGGCACGAACTAAACTCCTTGGCAAACTCGGCAAACTGCGTCTTGAGGTCGCTTGCGCCATTGAGCTTGACAAGCAAATCGTCGGCTTCGGCTTCGGTCTTGACGAGGATGTGGCTCGCACGCGCCGACGGCGCACCGGCCGCCAGTGCCGAGCGCGTGAACGCGACGCCGGTGAAGACACCGACGCACGCGAGCACGAGGAGCGTGAAGAGAGTCGAGCGCTTGGTGGCCATGGTGATCCAGTGGAGACTATTGACACGCCGAGATCTTTGTGTTGCGAGGGGAGCTTTTCTGGAGTTTTGAAATTCGCGTGGACCACGTTCGTGTCCATCACCCTTCACGACCTGGACCGCTGCTCTGAATAGCACGGCGTACTTGATATTTGTATGTGGAACAAATCTTCAAGGTACCTTAATAGAGGACCATTTCCCTTTTTGCGGAAGAACAAGAACACGTCTGTTTGGACGATTGACTGTAAAGCGAAGGGATACACTCGGCGATCGCCCCGACCACGCACGACAACCCTCGTCGCTATCGCGCCGCCCCACGGCCTCGTATGGAACGCGACACGGTGCTACCGAAACGACGCCTGAACTTCTCGATCGCGATGAAGCAGCAGGCCGTCGCGTGGATCCGAGGACCGGGCGCCGGCAGCCCCGCGCGTGCTGCCGTCCACTTTCGTGCGCTCAATTGGGAAGTGAGCGCCGAGACGCTCGAAAAGTGGTGGCGCACGCGCAACAAGATCATGGGCAGCAGCGACGATAAGAACGCACAGTATGAGAAGCCTGCACGCTGGGCGCTGCTCAGTGCATCGCAAGAGACGGCGCTGGCCTCGGTGATCCGCCGTCGCGCACGCAAAGTCCGCGTGTCGGCGAAATGGATCGCGCTCGCTGTGCGGCAAATGTACCCCGAGACCACGGCACCGAGCTTCAGTGTGTCCAAGACCTGGCTTCTCGGCTTTACCCAGCGTCATGGGCTCGTGCTCGCGGGTGCGACCGTCGTTCTGGACCAGCCGCAGCGGCGAAGGTCGTCGCTGGCGGGAGCGTCCGGTGCATCGTCGACTGCGTCGTCCATGACCGCAAAGAAGACGCAGAGCGCACGGACGATGTCGCTCCACGACGTGCTCTACGAAGAGAAGCCCGTCGCCGCGACGATAGCTGCGTGAAGACGTGTCGACGTGCTCGCCATTGCTTTCTTATTCTCCCCACCCTCCTTAACGTATTACTACCTATTCACTGGAACTCCTGCTTTGCCGTGTTTGGTTTCTCCATGACTTTTCGTCTCAGATTAGTACTGTCCATCTCAGATCTGATCAGGTACAAAACAAGTGGACATGGACTCAGACGAGCAGCGCCAAACCGATAGCGCGAAGAACACAGCGGTGGCCGGAACGTACGGCGCATCTCATGGAGGGCGTGCTGTTTGTCCGCCGGCGCCGCAGTAAACTGCTCCACACCTGGCAGAAGCGGTACGTCGTGCTGACGCGCGATGGGGTCCTAAAGGAGTACGCCGAAGCCTCGACGACCAAGCACTCGGCGATCGCCGGGAGCGGCATGGCGCTCAAGCAGGAAGTCGACATCCACGGCGCACAGGTACGCGCATTACCGTTCCCACTCGCCGGTCGACCGCACGCATTCCGCATCAAGCGCAAGACGACTATTCGCGTGACGCTTGCGGCCAAGAACGTCGACCAGATGAACCAGTGGATGGATGCACTCCGTGCCGTGTGCAGCGTCTCGCTGGACGACGACTCGCCACTCGAACGTGCGCGGTCCCCGGCCTTGTGGGCACACGCCAGCGATGGACCCGTCGGGAGAGCGTTCTTTGGTGAGAGCGAGACGCGGCTGTCGAATGGTATGGAGCTGCCCGTGTCGCTGCCGCGCTCGTCGGAACAAGAGTTTGTGGATATCCAAGTCCACACGCTAGAAGAACTCACGCAGCTACTACTGATCGCCGAGTGGAACAACCACCGGCTGCGTACACGCAGTGACTGGAGCTTGGATCATGTACCGCTCGAGCGCGGGTCCATGGTCGTCGCTGTGAACGGCATTTCGCTGCAGACACTGAGCGAAGACGAAGTAAGCACGATGCTGCGTCGACCCGGTCGTTTGCCGGTCACGCTGCGATGGCTCAAGAGCCCGCACCGACGCGGCATTCTCAAGTGCAAGCTCTGCTACGGGCTCACGACCCAGCTCAAGACCATCGCCATGTATCGCAACGGCCTCCGTGCCTGGAAAGAGCAGATCGTCGAGATTGATGGCGACGTGCTGACGTGTCAACCGAAAGCCGACGGCGGCAAAGAGTCGAATCGCAGTGTGATCCCGTTGGTCGGAGGCTGCACGGTGAAGACGGTCCACGAGATCGTGGCCGAGCAAAAGTACTGCTTCCTGGTCTCGGTAAAAGCCTACTCGATGCTCTTCCAGGCCTCGTCGCGTGAGGAGTTAATGCAGTGGACCGACGCGATCCAGCGAGCGATCAATATTGCCGAAGGCTGCATCCCCGGGTTCGATCTCTCGCTCGACGACCTCCAGCTCGAGAGTGCTGTGAACATGCGCAGTCGCGGAACACTATTAACAGGGTCGTCATGGCCCACAACGACCACAGCACGCGTGACGCACGATCTCGGCGTGGACGATTCGGAGTCGTCTTCGGACGAAGGTGACGCTGACAGCGGTACGAGTGATGTCGGCGACGACACCCATGAAAGCCCTCCGTTCAGTCTTGAGCCAGTTCGTCGAGGGTCCGAGTTCCCCGACGACCAGCTATCGGGTATGCTCGAGTTTCTGCAAGCGAGAGGGCGGTTTATCGAGGCGCTGCAGCTCATGTCATCGGAATCTGCACAGCGTGCGGCCTACTGGAAATCGATTTTCCGGTGGGCAATCGATCCCGTGGAGCGAATCGACTTTGACGCGATGCTTCAAGACGAACTCAACGCTTCGTGAGTACTCTTTCCAGATACGCAGTCCGCTGCCAGTATGGCTTTCGATGCTAATGCTCCCCCTGTCTACTGTAGCGATTCGATACAAGTTGTGAAGGACGTACCGCGCACGTCCAAGTGGCTCGCCGGATCTCCCGGAGCGCCCGTGCTGGACGACGGCGCCACGAAGACGCGCCTCGCGGCGCTCCAATCTGTGCTCCACGCGTTTCTGATATCGTGCGAATCCGATGTCCGCACCGATGCGCGGTCGAGAAGTTCGATGGATATTGCCGACGGCAAGAGCTTCTACATGCAAGGCATGAACGGTCTTGCGTTCATCATCTTGGAGGTCGTGCGCGACGACGAAGTAGCCGGGCTCGAGCTCTTGCGCGGCGTGATCACCCACATCTTACCGCACGTATTTGGCATCCGCACGGTCCAGTCGGGCGGCGACAACTTTGATCTCTTTAGCTCGCTGATTGAAGTGGGCAACGTGCTGGAAGAAGTCGTGCAGATGCATTTGCCCAACTTCCACGACGCCATGAACCAGACCGGTCTGCCCGTGTGCTTGCTCGCGTACAAGTGGTTCCCGACGCTGTTCTCGGACATTTCGCTCATGGCCCACCGCTCCCAGCTCCGCTACGACACGCTGCTGGCGATCTGGGACGTGTGCCTGCTCATGGGCATCGAAGGCATGTTCTGCGTCGCACTCGCGCTCTTCAGTGCGGCCGAAGAAGAAGTCGTGACGTTGCGGGCCAAGGGCGCGAGCACCGAGACCATTACGGCTACGATCATCACAGTGCTTGCGAGTATCGGACCGCACGAGCTGATGATCAGTGTGTGCGAAGTCATTGAGTTGTGTAGCCACCCCGTGCTGCTCAAGCTGCGCAACGGCCACCGCCGTCGGCTCCAGCAGCACACCGAGGCCACACGGAAGCCCCGTCTCGCTACGGATAGACTGACCACTCAGGATCCGCGAGGCATTACGACGTCGTCAGAAAGTGTACCCGAGACAAAGCCGACTGCTCCGACAGCGTCCGCAGTTGCAGGGGCAGGCGGCATGACGGTACGCGATTTGGACTCGGGCAAACTTTTCCGGATCTCCAACACAGGGAGTATGTTGCTGCCAGTGAAGCCATCGGATAGTAGGGGATCATGATATGATAACAAAGGTAACCGGTTTGTATCAGTAAGTTAAGAACCATGTGAGCTGTTCGGATGACCAGCAGAGCTACAGAATTCCGATGACCATCATGGCGAAAGCGCGGCTGTTGTACGTGCTGTCGCCGGCCAAGACGCTGGATATGGCGCCTGCGCCGGCTGCGCTGTCGCACTCGCTGCCGACTATGTTGTCCGACGCGCGTGAGCTCGTCACGGAGCTGCGCAAGCTCGCGCCGGCCAAGCTCAAGGCGCTACTCAGCGTGAGCGACGCGATCGCCAAGCTCAACCACGATCGCTTCAAGGCGTTCGAGTTTGTCGATACATCCAGTAAACTCTCGTCCAACGGCACGCACAAACAGGCCGTACTGGCGTTCAATGGACCGGCGTACCAGGGCCTCGCGGCCCAGGAGCTTGGCGAGAAAGACCTCGTGTTTGCGCAGCACCACTTGCGAATTCTCTGTGGGCTCTACGGGACATTGCGTCCATTGGATTTGATCCAAGCGTACCGCTTGGAGATGGGCCAGAAGTTTGCAAACGCACGCGGCAAAGACCTGTATGCGTTCTGGGGCGACCGCATTGCGCACGACATCAACGCCACGCTCGCAAAGGACGCCGACCCCGACGGCGGCGAGAAAGTGCTCGTGAACGTCGCGTCGCAAGAGTATTTCAAGTCGGTTGCCGCCAGTGCGCTCGACGACGACATCAAAGTCATTGACTGTGTGTTCAAGGACGATGGCGCGATCAAGTCGGTCTACGCGAAGCGTGCGCGTGGGCTCATGTGCCGGTACCTGATCACGAACCGCATCGACTCGATCGCCGGGATCCAGGCCTTTGACCTCGAAGGCTACGTGTTCAGCGCGAAGGAGTCGAGCGACACGACGTTTGTGTTCAACCGGACGGCTGCCAAGCAAAAGGAAGTGCTCAAGCAGATCCAAGCCAAGGCCAAGGCGGCCAAGGACCAGACGGTGAAAAAGGAAGAACGAGAGGAGGAGAAGGGTGAGCCGACAGTCGCGGACGTGAGTACGATGAACAAGACGGCCCACAAAAAGTCCAGCGCACGTGTCACCAAGGTGAAGGAGGAGGCGGTGCCGGTGACCGACGAAGTGAAAGCGGAAGATGACGAAGGATTGCGGCGCTCCAAGCGCCGACGCACGTGATTTGTCAAGAGTTCAATAAATACACAGGTCGTGGCATGCGCTAGAGCTAATCAATTCTGTTGGATCGAGCCAAACGCTTGGCTTCTCTGGTCTCGGAACTTGCTGTAGTCGGCTTGGTAGGTATACACGAGTCCGATAAACAGGAACGCAGCCGCGAGCGCTGCGGTCACAAAGGTCTGGAAGGCGTCGATGACCACAAACACGTAGAGTGCAAGCGGCACCAACAGCAGCACGAGTGGCACGATCGGGTGCGCGTCACCGCAGAATTTAATGGGGCGGTGCAAATCCTTCATGGTAAAGCGAAGCCGGAGGGCTGCGACGATCGTGACGATGGCCTCGAGCCCGCCGAGCGCGTTCGTGAGCTGCAGCATGTCGAGGAATTCGAGGTTCACGACAATGAGAATGACCGCGAGACTGCAGAAGATGGCGCCGTGCGGCGTCCCACTTGCACTTGTCCTATAGTACCAGGTATCCTGTCAGTCAGTCTCCTAGAACAGACCATTGGTTCGCTGGATACTGCGTAGGGACGTACAGTCCTAGTGTGGTCGGCGCGATACCCTGTGTGGCCATGCCGTTCGCAAGGAACGCGCTGCCCACGAGTGCGCACACGTACAGTCCGGCCGAGCACATGAGATCGACGATCATGATCCACCACGCAACGACGTCGCCGCCAAAGGTCTTGGCGACGTCGCCCAACGAGCCGTCCTCCCAGAGCCGCCAGTCGGGCTTGTCGACCGCCGTCAGTGTGACGAACGGGAGCAGGTACGTGAACGGGATCAGCACGCTCGAGATCCAGAGAACACGCCAGTACGTGCGCTCGGGATGGATGACGTGGGCCGCAAAGACCGAGAGGTTCTTGAAGCCGCTGTAGCTCCACACCAACGAATTTATCAAACAGCTCCAGTCCACGGCGACCGCACCGGTCGTCTGGAAGTCGCGTTCCGTTGGGGTCGTGTTGGTCCGCTTGATCTCGAGCAGTTCTCCCCAGTGGTCTGCCTCGGCCGTCGCCCAGAGCGACACAGCGCCATAGGCAACGAGCACAACGATCGTAAAGAACAGCAATACGTTGCCCACGGCGCGGAGGCTCCAGAGCCCGGGTAATGCGAGCCCGATCGCGAAGCTCGCTTTGATCAGGTACTCCCAGACAGTACCCCTAATGGCATTTTCCGACCCGACGATCGAGGCAATCGTCATGGCCGCGTACATGGAGCAGTCAATGCAGTTCGAGACCCAGGACCAGTACCCGGCCTGAAAGCCCCACGACGGACCGAAGGCGAGCGCGACCCAGTACGCCTGCCCGCCAGTCACCGGCAGCGCTGTCGAGAGTTCACAGGCGATGTAGGCGAGCGGCAGGTAGAAGACGAACGGGAAGAGAAGCATCGCTACGACCCCGACGAATGGCCCACCCGCTAATAGTAATGCAGACAGCAACATCAGTTGGCCGCTAACTCTGTGTCCGTACTAAAAGGGAGGAGGAGACGTACCCATCACGAGCGACTCGGAGCCGGCAGGACCACCGCAGATGGCGAAGAAGCACAGCGCGAGCAACGTCGCGGTCGTGAGCACGCGCCGCGACTCACCGGACGACGAGCGGACCTGTAGGCTCCTTGACGTGTGGTGTTGGATGTAGTGGAGACTCTCGGCGGCCACGGCGGGCGAGGCCGTGCCATCGACGACGTCGCACCTGCGGACGCGCATTGACAACCAGCGTTAGTCGCGTGTAACAGTCAACACTATTCTCGTTATGGACCGCGTACGTGAAGGCCATGTCGCGCTCGCTCTCGACGGTCTCGGAGAAGCCGCGCGACTGTGTGTGGTCGCCGTGCGCGGCCTTGGGCAGCGGCCTCGGCATTCGCATGGTCACGGTCACTGTCGATTCGATTCAACACACGCTTTCGTCTGTCCACTGCAGATGCAAGAAGAACGGAGCAGCGCACGCCGGTGATTGTGAACCATCTGCACAGCGGCCGCGTCACACGCAAGCACGGGAATCTGCGTCGCCCAGACGCTGCGCTCTCTGCGACCAGCACGAACTGGACGGTTCTGAGCCTCGAATGGCTACATTTGCGTACGTTCGATTGGTCATAAATGAGCGTATTATCGCCAATGGATCATCTGTACCATATTCGAGGTATAGGAGCTTAACTCAGAATCGGGGGGATCCCGATTGTTTTCGAACGTTGCAGGTCGAAGTGGCTGCAGTCAGTCGCCCCGAACAAAGGCGAGGCGACAGGCACCTGGCACCTGGCACACGGCGCCGACGGCAGAGACAACAGGCCGAGGTCCCTTTCTCCACAGCCCACGATTCCGCTCACGAGCGACGCGAGTGATTCGACAATGGCGAGTGCGGAGCAGCCGCTGCTCGGTATCGCGACCGGCGCATCACCGACACGCAGTGCGTCGGCCATGGGCGACACGGGCCTGCGGCGTCGCGCGCGCTTTCTGGATCGCACCGGCTCGTTCCACCAGTCGCACGGCAAGTTCAAGTGAGTCTGCTGCGTCGTGGAATGCTGCAGCGATATTGTGAGCGGTTAATCACTAATGTTATTGTGTGTGTCAGCATTGTCCGCACGGGCGGCGATTGGCGGTCGCTCTACACGAACGACATTTTCCACACGGTCATCAACACGCGCACGTCGCGCATTGTCACGGGTATCTTCGTGGCGGTGCGTTTTAGATAGTAAAAGGTCAAAGCGTGACATGTGGGAGGCGCTGACTGACGACTCAGCGCATGTTGATGGCTATTGACAGTACGCGATCGTGATCTTCATGTTTGCGGTGGCGTATCTCGACATTTCGCGCCACCGCTCCGAGTGCAACGTCGGTCTGGGTACCATCACGGAGGCGTACATCTTTTCACTGGAGACCATCGTACGTTTTATCGCCGAGTTGTATCGGCACGCACAACCCCGCTCACAGGCGCTGTTTCGGATGACCTGTAGATGACGATCGGCTACGGCGCTCCGACCAACGACATCTTTTACGGCGGATGCAAATCCATGGCCATTTTGCTGACCCTCGAGGTACTGTCGACGTCTTGGACGTCCATGCGCTTTTACTGGATGGTAAGACTGACCAATGTCCTTCTTCGTATCAGTCGTTTGCCGGCATCTTTTTGGATTCGATCTGTATTGGCATGTTTTACGCGCGCTTTGCACGAGCCAACGTGAGTATTCTAGTCTCTTTGATGGCGGTGCTTGGTCCTTGCGGTCATCTGAATGGTCTACTGTGAGACGTCTGCACAGAAACGAGCAGAGACCATCATGTTCACGAATTCGGCGGTGATCCGCAAGATCCGTGGGGACTACTACTTCATGTTCCAAGTGTGCGAGCGTCGCAAGCACCAGCTCGTCGAAGCCCACGTGCGTTTGTACGCCATGCGCCACGTGTTTGCGGCCAACGGCACGACCCCCGAGGCGCTCTACCAGAACCATCAGATGCGAGTCCAGCAGCCCGACGACGACTGTGGTGGCATGCTACTGATCGCGATGCCGCAGATCATTGTGCATCGCATCGATCCGTGGTCGCCGCTCTTCCCGCCCGAGTGCCTGCCCGACAAGGGCCACTTCCCCAAGCTCTGCCCGGCGTACCCCGAGCCGAGCCAGCGTCTCGTCGACGTCGACAACGGCAACCGCGACGGCGGTCAGCCTGGTGCCGCACCGCCGTTCAAGCAACCCACGCGGGCACAGATTGTCAACCATTTGCGCAAGTCGGAGCTCGAAGTCGTGGTCATTCTCGAAGGCATTGACGGCTCGACGTCCAACACGATGCAAGCGCGTCACTCGTACACAGACGAAGAGATTGCGTGGGACTCGACCTTCGAGACCTGTGTGACCCACACAGGCGAGAGTGTGATCATCAACTTTGATCGTTTCCACATGCTCAAGCCGGTGCCGGAGGACGTTGAGACGTGGACGAGCGCGTCGGCGTGCTGAGGATGGCGCTGACCAACGTCCGTTGTGTATCCATTGTGGGATTTGGACGCAAATATATGCACTTCAATGTGGGTTGTGTTTGATATATTACACACAGTGCTCGAAAACCTCTAATTATTGACCAATGTAGACATAGGATAATCGGTATCTAGGAACACATACGGTTAACTTAGCGGAGGCCATCCTTACACACACCGGCACCAGCGACGAACATGGGCAAGGCGTACGATGGCAAGAAGCGATGGAACGAGACCGTGTTGCAGACCCACGCAGCCGCCCCGGCTGCAGCGGCGGACTCGCGTGGTGTCCTCAAGAAGCGCCATTCTGGTACGTCCATGCGCCTGTTGTTCCGGTCGCCAGGCGATGCGTGTGCGCAACGTAATCTCATGTTGTGTCGACCCACCTCTCGCAGGCCGCACGGTCAAACTGAGCAAAGCAATGCGCAGCGTCGACGACGAGACGCGTGCGATCGTACGGAACGCACGGCTTGATGCGCTAGAGGCCGATAACTACGGAGGAGACGACGCACTGGGCGACGGCGACGCTGGTGCCGACGACGACCTCTACGAAGACGACGACGGCGAAGCGTCTGCCTCGGCTGCCGGCAGCAAGAAGAAGACGGGCAAGATTAAAGGCACACGAGTATCGCTGTCGACGAAAGCGTAGGTCTATCTGTGTTGACGAATCAGCGTACCGTTGGTACGAACGTGTCGTCGTGTCTGACGAGCTATATGGTGTTCTACTGGGCAGGAAAGCGAAGCGCTGGAAGGTCAAGAGCCTCGCGCAGCTCGTGTACGAAGAGCTCGGCACGGGCGAAGGCATCGTGACGCCCAACTATCTGTCGGTCGCGACCGGACCGTCAACGGCCCACGCCGCACGCAAGTTCTGCGTGGTCTGCGGTTTCTTTGCCGCGTATCAATGCCGCCGCTGTGGCTCGCGGTTCTGCCGCGTCAAGTGCGGCGACCACCATCAAGAGAGCGGCTGCATGAAGTTTGGACTGTAAGATCACTTCCGGCGTGGCGTGTATTTAACAGAGAGGCAAATGAGGCGTTGGGACGTCACCAAGGGCAATGTACGAGCTGCTGAATTGTACCACGGGCGTTTGTGGAGACCTTACAGCTCACCGAAGCGACGACACGGCCAAGATCACGAGTGCAGCGATAGTTGCGGTCGCTTGGTGCAGAGCCGTGGCGGTCTCACTGCTACTCTGGTCGGTGCTGCCAGCGACTGCGACTGTGTTGAGCACGGAGTTACTCGGAAGGGCTTGCTGGCGCGCGTGGAGGCAATCGACGAGCACGTACTTCTGGCTCTCGCCCAGCGTGTACACACTGTTGGATCGACAGACGGGTGCCGACAAAATGGCGTCTTCGATGCGCTTCAAGCACGCGTCGTCACAGCTTGTGGTCGTACCGTTCGAGGCCAGACACGACCGAATCATGACGCCATCGCGCCACTGCTTGGCCTCTTGGTAGGAGCAGTTGCGCGCATGCAGCGACGGCTGCGGAATGTATTTGTTGGTCGCGTTGCCGCGTGCTTGTTCGCAGGCGTCGAGAAACGCGGCCTGTCGGTGCCAGATCGTTTCCACCGGCTGCGCCCCAATGTCGGTGCTACAGTTGGGCGCCAGCGCAAGCGCCGTCTCGAGCCCTGTGAGACAGGCGTTTGAGCACGTCTGGAACGTCGTCCAGTCACACCCCGGCGCTTTGGTAGCTCTCAGCGTACGGTGCGAACGCAGCTTCGACCGCTGTGGAACACACGGGCACGTTGGCGGTGTTGACTAGCGACGCGAAGGCTTGGGAAAATATGGAGAAGATCACGAGCGATGTAGTCGAAGCCAGACGGCTCATAGTGGCTCCGTGGCGGACAGTGCTGCGGCAGGGATCAATCGCGAGGGCGACTGGAGGTGGGAGCTGCCGTCGTGTTTGTTGATTAGCAGTGCGCTGTGTCCAACGGGTCATGTGAGTGCGCGAAGTAATCGGTCTCAGCCCAGCGACACGCCTACTGCACAGGACAGTAATCACAACAAGTGCCGTCGCCTGCTGTCATTAATGTTCCACACCGTCTGGTTTGGTTGTCATGGTATCATAATATCAAAAATCACTTTTGAATACTAGGAGAAGCAGTGGGAGCCGCAGTCCACGGCGCGCCGTTCGTGAGCTTGTTGAAAACTGCTGCGATCGCCGAGCGAGGCGACGACACGGCCAGGACTTCGCTCTCGTCCTCCAGTAGGTTAAATGGGTCCGGACACTCGCCGTTTTCGGTGTCATCAAGGTACGACTTGGTCGCAGTCGCCACGAAGCGGTCGATAAACGTCTTCTCGGCCGCAACGCTGAGCTCGTCGAGTGTCTGGGGCGCTTGGTCGAGCATGTGAGCGACCATGCGTCGCGTGGCCTTGAGAACAACTACCATATAAACATAGAGAGACAGAGTCAGTCACTGAGATCGCATCCATGAGAACTCTGATCTTCCCGTGAGCCCCCGTACCTCCAAACTCCATATACGACGCGTTCATGCGGTGCCACGCCGCGTCCATTTTGACAAACGCGTGGAAATAGAGCTGGTAGAACGCCGACGGCTCTTCGAGCAGTGCCCAGTACGGTGCAGCGCTGTTCGTAAACTGGCCATTGCCGAGCTTGAGGAGCCCCGCCATCATGCAGGTCAAATTGATCCCCGCGACGCAGACAGGGTACCACTTGCTCCCGCCAATATCGCACGGCCGCTGGGCGCTCACGACGTCCATCATCTTGTACGGGTAGGCTTCAAACACGTACACGAGGCACTTGAGTGCGAGGAGACCACCGCCACGAAAGTCCGTGTCGGGGTTCGGGCCTTGGAAACCAATGTCGACCCAGCCGTCAGAGATGCGCTCGAACGGACGCCGTGGGAGGATCGGTACGGCTCGAGGTGAGGTCGTACCGCCGGTCGTTTTGCGTGGGGACCGCGGGGCGTCTTGGTAGATCGCGGTCCAGAGCCGCTCGAGCAGCGTCTCGTAGAGTTCGTCGCCTGGTTCGCATTTCGTATTCAAATCTTGCTGCAGCGATGTCAGTAGTGCCGTGGCCTGGCGAGACGGATAGTGGACCGACGATGAGGTCAAAGACGAAGGCGACAACGGCGACGGCGACGATGCGCGACGGCTCGCACTGGCTTTGGCCATGAGCGACTGGACGCCCTGCGACGCGCTGTTCTGCAGTTGCTGGATCTTCATGGTCGCAGCGATCAGCAGGTCCTCGGCCGTCGGGTCGTCTTTCTGGGTCATGGACGTCGTGGCCGGCGTCGCCGGCATCTTGATCTTCTTGAGTGAGCTTGAGAACATGGACGACTGGATCCGCTGCGCAATCTTCGAGTACACTTCGCTGCCAGCGCTGCCCGCACGGTTGCGGCCACGCGCCGACTGCCAGTCAGTGTCCGTGCGCTCGTCGTAGTCTCCTGCGAGGTCGGCACGGAGGGCTTCACAGATTTCGCACGTGAGGATCTCGGGGTGGTTCGCGAACGTACACACGTGGCACGTCCACCGCGTACCCGTCGAGCTGCTGCTGTCGCTGCTATCCGCTTGTCGCTCGGTCGCATCTTCCCGCTCGAACGATGCCTCGCGGGACGACACCTCACTACCGGGCGCCTCCAGCATGGCCTGCTGGATCGCGGCATCGTTCGCTCGTTTCTCGGCAGCTGCGTGCTCCAGCAAGATCTCTTGCTGCAGGTCAGCGGGCAGCTCCTTGAGAAAGTCCGGGTCGATAGGCTCGACGTACAAGCCGTTAACGGGTGCCGTCTTGGACGAAGACCGACTCCGGTGCTTGGGTAACTGGACGATCGTCGGCGTTGGTGGTGCAGCCGCTGCGTACGGACGCAGCGACTCGCCGTCGTCTTCGCATCCAAACGACACGTCCGAGAACTCGCCGCCGTCGCTGTGCGACGAGTGCCGCGCGTCGTGTGCGCCGTCCGCGTGGTCTCGCTGCATGGCTGTGATCGTCTGTGCCTCAGGTAGTTGTATGGATATGATAGCGTCGGGAGATGGAGATCGAACGAGAGCAAGGTAGTATGCCGGTGGGGTGCTTCTCCTGCGACACCGTTTCTCGTCGCCTGCCCAGAAATAACTGAGACCTTGACGCGTCGAACGTGATTCGTAGGTGGTAGCCAATCCGACGCTGCCGAGTCAGTTGATTCAGCCAATGAAACGCATGCCGGTGGCACTCACGCCTTTCTCTTGGCCGGGGACGTTGCCGTTACTGTTGTCGGCTTCTTGGGCGACACGGCGGGCGGTTTGCTCGGCGATGCGGTCTTGGCTATCGCCTTTGACGGCGACGGAGGTTTTGCTTTGGCAGCCACTTTCGTTGGAGAGCCAGGATTCGACGGCGATTTCGTCGGGCTCGTGGCCTTCCCCTTGGCAGGGACCTTGGCCGGGGTCTTGCTTCCGGTCGACGATGTGCCCGTACGCGTCGGACTCGTGCTGCTACTTGTCTTAGCTGAAGACGACGCGGGGGTCGCTGGTTTGGTTGTCTCTTGGCCTGGTTTCTTTGGTTTCCGGTTGTCTTGCTCGATCCAAATCATCATGTGGACGTCCTCGGCGTACATGAGCAGCGCTTCGTTCACTTGGCTCGTGGCGTTGTCCCACGCGACAAACGGCGTCGCACGTGTGTGCTTTTGTCGCGTGAGCTCCTGCACCACTTGCTCGACGCGGTCGTCTGCAAACGTCACGGGCGCGAGCTGCGTAAACGCGTGCGGCATGCTCGCAAACACAGCTCGCCGGTCGACGTTCTTTGCAGTCGACGGCTTGGCGGGACTTGGTCCCGTGGTTGTTGTAGTCGTCGGCGGACGGGACGTTGAGGAGCTTGTGGCCGCTGGCTTCTTCGTATCGCTGGTGGGCTGACGACTCGTCGGTCGGACGGGACTACTGGAGGACGACGATGCTGCTTTGGACGTTGGCCGTGCCGTGGCCTGCCCAGTGGCCCCGCGGCTCGGACTGGTTGGCGCTTTTGAGGCTGCAGATGTCTTGTTTATAGGTGACAACGGCGTGACCGGTGGGGACATCGAGGGCGGCGGTGGCGGTGGAAGCTTCATGTCGATGACGCTGTCGATCGGCACGCCAGCACCAATCAGCAGATTGGCTTCGCGGGCCGTGAGCTCATAGTTGTAAAGCACAGCTCCCTTGGCGTTCCGCTCGACTTGGCGTTTCGCAATCGCAGCTTTGAGTGGCAGTAAATAGTTTTCGACGGTCGGTGGCGGCAGTGGTAGCGTCGCCACGGGTGGAACTATGACCGGAGCCGCGGCAGTCGCAACATTTCCATTTTCATCACCAACAGTGAGTGTCACAGCAGCAGCAGCAGCTGCGGTCTGTGCACGTCGCTCGTTCTCGTGCGCAGTCTCATCACGGATACGTTCCAGAAGGCTTTTCAGATCCACGGGCGCGTACCGAAGCTTCTGACTGAGCGCCACCGCACAGGTCGCTGCTTCGCCTTCTTGGCCACCGAGGAGCACCACGCCACGTACGACTTCGTCCACATCAAGCGCGGTGACTCTCGTCTTCTCTACGACGCGTGCGGCGCCTACAGGATCGCGGCCGTGATCGTCGATTGGGACCGCCCCCGTGATGCGCATTGGCTTCCTCGGCCGCTCGCTCGTCCCACGTCCAGGGATTTCGGGCGAGGCAAGCAGTGCGCTTTGGACAGCGCGGACAACGTCCTTGCTGAGACTTTGCTTGGCCGACTTTGTGTCGCGTGCGATCGCGTCGCGAAAGAGCGTCAGCAGCGTCGTCAGCGAGCCGCGCAGCTGAATCGCTTGCTGCCGAAAGTACGCACAGTCGGGGCCATCGGTCGCGAGCGAGTCCATCTTCTGTTTGCACTTGCGCAGTTGTAGCTTGTAGCTACTGGCGTCTTTCAGTGCATCGCCACGCTCTCGCTTGAGTCGGCTAACCAGCTTCTCGAGCTCGGCCTGCTTTTCGTTCAGCCGCTGAATCTCCGCCCGCGCATCGTCGAGCGACTGTGTCAGCACACGCTTCTCATCGAGCATGTGCAGCATCGTACGGTGCAGCACGGTCCCAAAGTGGCTCTCCTGGGCTGCGATCGATAGAAACACGTCCTGTGCCACTTCGTTCTCGGCCTTCATCCGCGTCGATGTCTCGACCAATTCGTCGTGACGGTGGCGCAGGTTTGTAAAGCCATCGACAAAGAAATCGAGCTGGGCACGCGTGTGAAGCGTCTCGTCTTTCATCTCTGCGTGCTGCTGCGTCAGCAGTGCGCTCTGTTTGATAAAGAAGCCACGGACGTCTTGTTCTTTGGCGCGTAGCTTTGTGAGCTTGACGAGGAACGCCTTGAGCTTCTCAAAACTCGGTGTGCCGCTATGGACCTGTCGCTCGGCATCCTTGAAGTCGTGCTCCATGAGCTGGAGCTCTTCCAGCCGCGACGCGATCTCGTCGCTTAGATGGTGGTCCTTCACAGCGTTCGCTTCGTGGTGACTGGGATTGTTGTTGCTTGTGGTCGCGGCCACCGCCCGGCGTGGTGAGATCACGGGTACGAACGTGTTGAGGAACGCGGTCTTTCGCGCGACCAGACCGCTCGCCCCATGGACCTGCGACTGCGTCTCCCGCGTACGCAGCCACGTGAGGAACGTACCAAGCGTCGTGTCCTTGTCGAGACAGAGCAGCCCCGTGAGCACACGCTCGACGTCGCGGCGGTCGTCGCAGCCCCGTGCGTCGACGCGAAGCGTGTCACAGAGCACACGCAATGCTGCGTCGTCGAGCGCATGGACCGACTCTTGCACGAACGCCTTGAGCTCCAGCATTGCTCCATGTCGCTGTGCCCACAGCACGGATTTGGAGAGGATCGAGCGACGAAGGGGCGTGCCGTCGCCCGACAGCCTCAGTTACGCCCATGGGTTACAGTCGCCGTTATTCTCTATTTGACTCTTCAATACACTCACACAAAGTTCTTGCTGTACCCACTGTTGCTACTAGCTGTGACTGGCGGCAACGTGCCACGTCCGCTTGCGTCCAACGGCGCTGCGTCGCTACCTGACTCGCTCTGTACAAACCGCTTGGATTTGGCGACCGCGTACGGAGCATGGAGGTGCGTTCCGGATCTACGGTTCATCCAGATGGAGAGGGTCGTCGCGGCGAGCACGCACACGGCCAATCCAACGGCTACGCCGATCGGTGGTCCATAGCCCTGCATGTTGGAACCGTCTGAGGTGTCGGACCCACTGAGCGCCGTCGTGCACCGTGGTCCACCCCACGAATCCGTGTACGTACACACGCAGCGTCGGTCGATGCACTTGCCTGTGACCAGACTCACGTACGCAATGTCGCCGGTCGCACTAATTGTACAGTCGTCTCCGCTGGTACAGGGCGCACCGCCAACCACAGGCGTCCATCGATTGTCATTGTCGGTGTACTCGTCGAGGTGGCCGTCGATCCAGTCTTTGGTCGGGTGCGACGCGGGATCACAGCCGATGGTCATGAGGTTGTCGGCGTCGCGGTCGCTCCCGAGGTCTTGGTACAGACGGATGTAGTCGATCTTCATGTACATGGGGTACTCGTCGCAGATCTGGGTCGCCTTGGCGTTCGTACCGTCGCCACGGCAGGCCGAGTCGGTGAAAATGGGCCGCGAGCCCCAGGTCGCCGAGAGCGCAACGTTGAAGATGAGGTACATGGGTTCGTCCAGCATTTTCTTGATCGGGTTCGACTTGGCGGCGTCCTGCGGTGGGTTCTCAATGGTCTCGGCCGTGATTTCAAAGATCACGTTGCCGTCCAGCATCCACCGCACGTAGCCATTCGATCCCGTGACCCACTCGAGCTGATACACGAGAAAGTCGGTATACGTGCCCAAGTGGACCGGCCAGTTTGACGAGATGGCGTCCATTTGATAGTCAAAGGCCGTCATGACGTTGGTCGCGGTCTGGTTGTCCGGTCGTGGTTTCTCACACAGCGCGTTCTGGTTGTCCGGGTCACAGAGGAACGCACCGGTGTAGACGTTCATCTTGGGAAAGCACGTGCCGTTGTAGTTGATCCCCCAATGGGTCGAGCCGTTCCCGTCCACGACATCGAGATCAGAGCCAACGTCAAACGACGCGGGACACACTGCCAGCGTACACATGTTGGTCGTGATGCCCGTCTTCAGGGAGTTCGCGACGGTCGCGTAGCTCTGCGCCATGGACGCGTCGCCGCGGCAGAACGGATTGCTCTGATACCGGAGACCTTGGTACCACGACTGATGACCACGTTGCTTGTACAGAGCTGTGGGTACGCCAATGTTGTTGGCGCCTGGGGTCGCACACGCGCTCGAGTAGAAACAGCCGTCGTAGTCCGGTGTCTCGGCTTCGATCATACGAAACGGCGTCGGCATGCCGGGGCCGACTTGGATCGACGACGAGATCGCGACGCCGCCGCCTTCGAGGATATCAATCTCGGGTGCGCCTCGGCCTTGGTTCGGGTTCAGTCCAAACCCGGGATTTGCGTCACAGGCGTTGATGCGCTGGTTCTTGCTCGCGTTAAAGACCTCGGGCTTGCACTCGTCGTAGGAATAGGGCCACATGCGGTTGGTCGATGCACTGAAGATCGCACGACCGAGATTGCCCATCATCCAGATGCCGGGCCACGTCGGATAGTAGTCTATATTGGCAGTCTTACCATTGGCACCCAGGCTCAAGTCTGGATTCCCGGACGCGGCACTGATCGCGCCCGGGAGCTGGGCACGGACTTCGACCATACCGCCTTGGAAGCAAAACTTGTTCCACGACTGGAGCATGCCCGAGCGGTAATAAAAGTTGACGGTCTCGTACCCCGGCGTCGCCAAGTACTGATTGTATACACTGAGCGACGTGACTTCGTCCTGGACTTTGACGTAAAAGTAGCACGTCTCGTTGGCGTCGTCGCACGCGGTCGAGGTCATGTTGTGCGAGTAGTACTCGAGTGCACCGTTCACGCCGTCGGGTTTCTCGAGCGACGTCCACTTGGGATCGTCGCCGGGCTGGAAGCTCCGGTTAGGTGTGTTGAACTCGTCGCTCATCGTGAGGTCCCACGTACGGCCTCGTGAGCTTACGTAGCTTTGATGGTCTGTGGGCGTGTCGGGATCGACCCATGGTTTGATCCCAGACTTCGTGGCGTACTCGCTGGTGGTCGTGTTGGAGGTTGCGGTCGCGTTCGCTGCCGAGACCTCGGTGTTGACGAGGAGCCCAGCGGCCGTCAAGCAAGTGAGGGACCGTATAATTCGGTGCATGGTGACTGGGATGGAGCTGTGCTTTACGATTGTGACGTGGTGTCTGTGAGGTGGATCGTGGGTTCTGTAGCTGCCACGTTGTTCTGAGCAGAGCCACGTACGCGTCTCACCAGAGCTAACAGGAACAGCATTTTAGCTGAGACATGCTATCGTCGCCACAGGTGCTGAGGTGGGTGAGTACCGCTAAAATATCAGCACCGCTCGTAAATGGTGGGGCTGATCGGAGCCAGAGCGGAACATGAACTGTAGTGTCGCTATTATCCCCAATGAGGCAGTCGAGTCTCGTCGACTCGAGACACAGGTCCACGAAAATACTCGTGCCAGACATCCGGTCCGCCTGAATGCTAATAGAAGAACAGAGTCCATTGGATCCGAGTGCCGCATGGTAGACATGTCTCTCAGTATTGTGTGCACTGCCTCCTAGCCAGTGTGGACATTGGGCCGCCGTCAACAGTGGACAGGATACGGCCTGATTGCTCGCCCCGCAGGTGTGATCAGACTATATTCAGCGTCGGTGCTGATGGCGTGTGATTCCATAGATACCAGATATTATTCTATGCAACTTCCGCGACAGACGCACTCTACACAAAGTTGTGACCGTAGTCCACTTTTGCCGGCCCGACAGGATCGATAGACTCGCGTGCTTCGACAACCGACTGGGACTGGCTGAGCGAGGCCGATTTCTCCATCACGGCCTGGCGAACTGGGACCTGAGCCGCTTGCTTCTCCTCCTGCATGGACTTCCACACTGTGATCGAGGTCAACAAGAGCACCAAGACAGCGACGCCACCGGCGACCTCGATCGGCGGTCCGTACCCCTCGACTTTCTTCACGGTGCCGGTCACAGCGTTGCTCGCGTCGAGTGCGATCGCGCAACGGGGGCCACCCCAGGCGTCGCCGTTTGTACACGCACATCGCTTGTTCTCGCACTTGCCTGTAATGAGCTTGACGAACTGGAGATCACCTTCGGGGAAAATCGTGCAGTCGTTGTCCGTCGTACAGAACGCACCACCAGCAACGTCGATCGCGAGGTTGTCGTAGTCTTGATACTCGTCAATGTGGCCCTTGATCCACTCTTTCGTTGGATGCGACTTTGGATCGCACCCCATCTGCATAAGATTGTCGGTCTCGAGGTCGTCCGCCAAGTCCTGGTACAAGCGCACGTAGTCGATCTTCATGTACATGGGGTATTCGTCACAGATCTTGTTCGCAAGTGGGTTCGTGCCATCGCCACGACACACCGACTCGGTGAAGATGGGCTTCGCGCCCCACGACGGTGACACTGCGACGTTGAACATGAGGTACATCGGTTCTTCGAGCATGATCTTCTGTGGGTTCGATTTCTTGTTATCCTGCGGCACGTTCTCGAACGACTCGGACGTGACTTCAAAGATCGGGTAACCGTCGAGCATCGACCGCACGTAACCGTTCTTCCCTGTGACCCATTCCAGCTGATAGACCAAGTAATCCAAGTAGGCACCGACGTGAACGGGCCAGTTGGACGAAATGGCGTCCATCTGGTAGTTGAACGGCTTCATGATGTTGGTCTTGGTCTGGTTGTCCGGTCGAGGCGACTCGCACAACGGGTTCTGGTTGTCTGGATCGCAGAGGTACGCGCCCGTGTACCCGTTCATGATCGGGAAGCACGTGCCATTGTAGTTGATTCCCCAGTGCGCTGGTCCCTTTCCATCCACCAAACCGATATCGGCATAGCCGTCCTTGGCGCCGACGCAGGTTTGAGGCGTACACGCGTTCACGGTCACACCGGCTTTCATCGATGCAGCAACGGTCTCGTACGTTTGCTTCTTGGCAGGGTCAGACGCGCAGAACGGGTTGCTCTGATACCGGAGACCTTGGTACCACGACTCATGCCCTCGGCCAGCGTACAATGCGGTCGGAATGCCCGGATGGTTCGCGCCGGGGGTTAAACAGTCACCACTGTAGAGGCAGTAGACGTTCTTGGCGTCCTTGATTGGGTCAACAGAGAACAACCGAAAATCCGTGGGCATTCCCGGACCGATCTGCAGCGACGACGAGATATCCGTACCACCACCCTCTGTAGTGGGTTCCGGACTTGAACACACGAACACACGAGAGGGAAGCCGGCGCTTCCTGAGATCCTTGCTTCTATTGAGCGAATTGTAGAATGTGTAGTTTGGTTACTCTAATGTCCGCGAGGCGGTCCTACCTCGTCCTGCGTCCAGTGCCCAGGGG
>JAADXQ010000055.1:0-46449 GCA_023337915.1 Pythium angustatum | reverse complement strand
TGGTCCCCACTGCATGTACGAGAGCGGCCGTCCAATGAGACGCTGGGCCATGTCGGCTCGCGTCTGTCCGTTCTCGTCGTCGTGGTTCCCAAACACCCACGCGTACGGGATCTTGCGCTTCTCGACCGGTCCCACGGCCGCGGCCAGTGCCTCCGCAATGCTCTGTCCGTTCAGCACTTCGACGTTGTCGCCGGTAAAGACCACAAAGTCGGGTTGCTCGGCGTCCAGCACTTGCTCGACGAACGCGGTCGTTGCGGCCTCGGAACAGATCTCGCCACGGTCGAGCATCTCTTTGGGCGGGTTGCGGCACTCGTGGGAGGCGTCGCCCGTGTAGTGCAAGTCGGCGAGCTGCACGATCTTGAACGTGAGACCGTCGGTCGATGGTGCCACCGTTGTGGATGACGAAGACAGGACACGGGCCGTAAGTGGAGGAAGACTGGACGGCTTGGACTCGGACGAGGTCAACGGCACCGCCGACTCGGGTGCTGGCACGTCGATGCCCGTGTGGTTGCGAACGACGAGAGCGTTCGCGTTGAGCGAGACGACACGAAGAGCGTCCTTGTTGCTTGAGGCGACTCCCAGCGCCAAGGTCTCGTCGAGGAACAGCACACGGAGCTCGTGGACGTAGCTGGTCGTCGTGGTGCTAGCAGCGAATTTGCTGCACAGCCCAACGTTGGTCGCGAGGTCCTGGCGTTCACTAAAGCCGACGCTGCACGCGACTTGATCGCGGACGATGACGACGTCGACCAACACATTGCCGACGTCTAGAGACGCCTGTGGCGATTGCGTAGCGTTCAGCAGTGGTCGCTCAATGCACAGAATCGACACGTTGGACGAGCTGGTGCCACTGTCTTGGAGGCCGACGGAACCAGTCTGCTCCCACTGGACGCCGAGCTGCTCGCCACAGGTGGAGGACGCGTTCGTCGGCGATAGCACACGAACCGCAGAGATCGGTCGCACTGGTCGCTTGTAGCTCACGTATGCTTGGTTGTTCGATGTCATGGCGACGTCCGTGCGCTCGGTGGTCCAGCCAGGCACGGCGCGATAGTACGTCGGTTCAAACGAGACGGCGACGTTGCTGACGTACATGCCTGTGGCAAGTGCGGCCGGTGCAGCGATGGTCTGCGCACACAGCACGACGTTGTCGCGTGGCGAGAAGACCTCCACGAGCGACCGCGGACACGTCGAGGCGGTGAGCACGCGGAGCGACTGGAGTACGGTACTGTTGGTCGAAGTCACGAGGTCGCGCACGCGCTCCTGTCGCATGCATAGGTACACGAACGCCGAGCCACTCGACGACGGGGCCACGCCCGTGGTCGTGGTGTTGAGGTTGCGGCCGGCAACGGCCCACTCGGCGTTGGTCGTCGGGTTGGTCGCAGTGGCGTTGGCTACGGCGAGGCACAGGTCACGGGCGGCGTCGTCGCTAGCAGCGTTGACGACACGCACGTCGGTGACCACGAGCGGGTCTGTCTCGAGCGAGAAGACCTCGCCCAGCGGCGTGACGGCGACCGTGCTCGTAGCGGATTTGCTCCCGCCGGTTGCGACAAAGTACACGACGACGCCGCCGGCCGTGAGACACACGAGGAGCACGACCAAGCCCGTGATGCGACTGCGACTGCGACGGGGACGATGCTTGGGGCTGATGGCAGTGTACATGGCTGAGACGTGAAGGCGATGGAGCGAGTTGGCAAATGAAGACGATACGAGGAGCAGGACGCTGATCCGCCTGTCGACAGAGCCGGAGGTCCGCAGGCTCAGTACGGACCCTTTAAAGAGTGTGAAGTGGCGGTGCTTTGACCTGGAGATCGACCGTACGACTCTTCGGATGTCGAGCTCGGAATGGTATTACTTGCCCTCCCCACTGAAGCAAAGACGATAGTACTGTACGATTTTCGACACCTACAATGAAGTGCGGGGTGTGAAGTGTTGTCGATTGTGGATGTTCGACAGCATCATCGCCCGAGTGGAGTGGAGTCTGGACCACAATCACTGTCTGCCAGGCAGAGTCCAACGCGATCACGGCCGGCGCTGGTGGACAGGCCAGACACACCACCCTGCATTCCCTGACAACACTGGCTCCATGATATGTATTGGTATAAGCAGGGTATAGATAACGCTGCCTGAAAAATCCCTTCTATATACTGAATTTGCCATCGATTTCAAAAGGTATTTGGAATTCTAGTGATTGCCTATTCGGGGCGTGCCCACCAGGAGTCAAAGGTCTCACAGACGTGGCAAGGAGGGTTCTATGATACCGGTATCACTGAAGTAGTAATACAGTGAACTGTAGGTGCCATACAAATCGAGCAGCTTCCCGCGGTCGCGGTCCTAAACCATCCTGCACGTTCTGACTGGCTTTGTGTGCTGTGTGCTGGGGCGAGTGGTCACCACTGTGGTGACTCACTACGTACTGTGGCCCACAGTACCCACAGTCTGTGGGTGGGTGGGTGGGTGGGTGGGAGCTGGCGTTGCGACGACCAATGCCGCTGGCCTCAACCGGTAACTGCACTCGAATATTGTACCGAGCGTAACTGCTACTGGGCCACCCGCAGCGAGCCTTTCCTGTACGGTACGGTACTGTGGTTTCCTACCACCGAGTATCAGGATTACTACTTCACAGTAGGGAGCTGAGCTCCAATGTCGTGTCCAGGTGGAGTAAGCCAGAGCCCGGACAACTCAATCGCCTTGCACAGCAGCTACGTAGATGCTGCGCTTTATAAACCCTATACTCGAACATCGCAGCTTGCTGGTCTATGCACCAGTCCTATCCTTCAAGAAAGTGTCTGTAGCTGCCTCCTATCGAATCTCCCAGATTCTCTTCCCCTTGTCCATTCCTCTCTCCGATCCGCTCCACGAAAGCGACTGCATCCTGTCGCGTTACAATACTAGTATGATTCCTCACTGCTCCCAATCGCATCGCTTCCGAGGGTGCGGACAGTAGCGCTGTGCGTTCGCTGTTCGCTCTGCGTGACACTGAGCCGGGAGCCACCAGACTTCGACGGCGTCGCCATGTCTCTGAATCGACGCAGAGTTCATCTCCTCCGAGCTGTCAGCAGCAGTATCATCCATTCCACGCCAATCATACGACTCGTGACGGAGCGGCAGCGCGACCTCGCTCATGATTCCAAACGTGGACTCGCGAACGAAGTACACGTGTACGATTCGTTCTTCGATCAAGAATGTGACACAGATGATCTGATGTAGCTATATCTGATTATGAAGGGTGTAGCCATGTGCGACAAATGCGAAAGACGACGCAACGTTGTGTGATTCCTTTGTACCTTACGAGGACGAGCGACGGAGCGTCGTGGAGAGCGACAGTACACCGTTTAGTGTAATTAGTCTGCGCAGACCAATTTGGGTGATGGTCGCGGAGAATGCGGAACACAAAATAGTCTGCGCACCACTCAGGGTTTGTTGCGGGGTCGGATAGAGGCGTGTGTGACATGTGACGAGATCTGTGCCGTGTGATGATGTGTGCAGCTACAGTGCTTTATTAACCTCCGCCTCGCGGCCTTCATCAGAGTTCCCACACAGAGCTCCATTGCTCTTGAGATCGGGATCGAGAGTGCGACGAGATCGGTGGAAATGGAGTGCGAAAGGGCACACACTTGAAACCGCAGAGTAATTCCGCACTGCCATTGTGGCGATCTTCACGGTCCCCTGAAAATAGTCTGAGCAAAGCAGATGGCTTTGCAGAGTATTTCCGCACTCAGACTAATCACACTAAACGGTGTAGCTGCCGTGCGGACTGTACCACGAACCGACTCGCCCTCGACCACGTTGCTAAAGAAGCGAGTCAGTTGCGTCTATTGTGTGTCGTTAGAAAGGCGACCAAGGTTTGTGTGTGAATGTGTGTGTGTGAGTGTGTGCGTGTGTGTGTGGGGGGGGTTATGAAGCAGCCGAGCGGGCTGATCGGCCAGTCAGTTGCGCGGTGCATTCGTTCAGCTCCTTCGCCAAACAGATCGGCGGCGTCCTCGCCATCCGAACTGGAGATGGAAATGCAGCGCGTGAGTTTATAATCTGATGACAACCCGCAACCAAGCAGACATCTCAAGGGGCGGCTTGAGCGTGCCCTTTCGCATGATCACGCATCCTTTGGTGCTGAAACCTACTAACCTTGAAATCGTCCAGCCAACCAGTAGTGTGACCGTCAAACGACTGACCGACCGCCCCCATCCCCTATCCACGTATCTTATACGTGCCTCTATCTATTTGGAGGAAGGGGCGTCAGCTTTGCGCGTGTGGTGCCGATGCAGCAGCCGAGAACGCGCTGTTGCTCGGCCAGCCATACGACACGGCGCTCCGATGCTCACGCCACGCAACTGGTAGGACCGTCGTTCTCAGCATACACAACAAGACTGGGCGGTCGATAGAAGAAAAAGGGGAGGAGGGGCGGCTGCGATCTTCCACGCCATGCCATGGTCGTGGTCGAGCTAATGTTGGACACACAGCGCTTAGTTCGCCCCACCTGCCCAGCGACGGTTCCACGTCTCCTCAGATCAGAACACGGCAACCAAGCAGCGGCCGCCCCCCCTCGTTGTCAGTCGGCAAATGCCCCAGCGTGTCGCATTGACCTACGCCAGCAGAAGCTCGTAGACGGCGACAGCAGCAGCCGGGGAATCCGCGGAAACCGTCGCGAAACGACCTCGTCGGGGAGGCAACCAACATGTCGCAGCCATCGACCCCATCGACGTCGTTGTCGTCGTTGTCGTCGTCGCCGCTCGCGCTTCCGTCGACCGCGGTCAACGTCGTCTTCGCTCGACCGCCAGGCTGCCCCCACGCGGCGCAGCCTCTGTTTGCCAGCGAGTATAAACGGTGAGCCCCGTGCAGCATGGTGTCGGTTTCGTGGAGAGTCGTTAGGGTCTGCTCTCTGACCCCAATGTCCGTTTTCGTTCTCGCTGCTTGGCCTTCGCTGGGCGACTGTGCGCGTTCGTGTTCGGGGTCGTAGCACCAACCGGACGCGGGCGACGAAGGTGCGTGAGTTGAATCCAGAAGCGGTGAGTGGGCGTGGCGGCGGCCACACTGACCAATTGAATTACTATAGATCGTGCGCTGCTTCCCGCACTGCTGTCCAGACCACCGACCGCGGAGCTACTGCGGCACATCGCTGTATGTAGAAGTGTCGCTTGCAGCCGACACGAACGTCGATGGGGAGACGCTGTCGTCAGACGACTTGGTCGTGTTCGGCCGCTTTGAAGTGCATCGACCACAACCGCCGGCCACGGGCAGCGACGATGATGAAGGACGAGGAGGAGGACAATCCGAGCCGCTGCCGACCGCATTTCACGTGGGCCAAGAGGTGCGAGCCCGTGACATGACCGAGTCGTCCGACGTCGGATCGATCTGGGTGAAAGCGGAACGCTTGTACGACAACGAAGACGCGTTCGCCAATACCGCCCAGCGAACAACGAACGTGTTCGTGCTGCAAGGCAGCGACGACGTCTTTCACCACTGGGAGTCCGACTGGAAGAGCGGCACGAGCCAGCAGCACCGTCTCACGCCGCACCACTTCCGCGTGTACGTGTTCGCACGGCCCACCACGGACGCGTGGCAGGTCGTCGGTCTCGCGACGTCTCCACCGTTTACATTTGCGGTGTATCGCAAGCACCAGCACGACCCCGACGTGCTGCGGCGGAACGAGATCCAGGACGCAGACGTAAACGATGACGACGACGACGACCACAACGACGACGGCCTCGATGAGGCTGAACACGCAGGCGACGACAACGACAACGACAATGGGAACCAGGCGGGGATGACCCCAGAAATGTTGCGGGATCTCGTGTGGCACCGCCAGCACCGCAGTGCAGCGACCAATACGACCAACATCTCGATCCTCGTGCTGCTCGCGCGCGAAGCCGATCCCCGTTGGTTGACGGCGTCGTCACGAACGCTGTACGCGTTGCTCGAGAGCGCTACCGACGCGAGTGTTCCCAACCAGTTGCTTCTTCACTACGTGAACCACTGCGTGCCACAGCTACTCGCCTTCCTACTACGAAACTCGGAGCGGCGGCTCGCGACGCCTGCGTCCGCGTGGATTCAAGACGACGCCGCGAGCCAGGCCATGATGGAGACCATCGCGGAACTACAGTGCTTCATACTGAATCCGGTGCTGACCAAGCCCGTGCTTGCGTTTATCACTGCGCACGCCTCTCCCCCACTGTCGCTGACCGACGAGAAGCGGCGTGAACTGCTGCTCCAGTGGATTGACATGATCGCCGAGCAGATTGAAGATTTCTTCCAGCGCCGCGGACAATCGACCGAGTCGTTTGTGGACGACGTCGTGTCGGTCGCACTGCGCGACCATGCCAACAGCACAAAGCACGTCATGCGAGAGCTACTGCGGAACACGCGCGTCTTGGGCCAACGCCACTTTGACGCGTTGCTGGCCAAGCTTCGTGCAACTGCGCAACGTGATGAGCTGCCACCGCTGCCATCCGTGGACGATGACAAGTGGGCGGGTCGCTGGCTCTGTCGGAGTGTCACGCCCGAGGCGTCGATCCATCGTCCAGATCGACGTCGGTCGTGGCCACAAGTAGCCATAATGAGACTGCGGCTGGAGGACGACGAGTCGCGTATTCATGACCGTGGCCTTGGACGCATGGGCATGATGTCGGCGATCGCGGTGGTGCTCTCCTCCGTCGGCTTTGACCTCGCGCGGTGTGGTGACGACGGCAACACGCTTCGCCTGGACCGACTCGCGACGGTGCTCGACCAGCCCACGATGCACTTCCAGCTCGACCACGTCTTTCGCGACGCGACTCAGCTACTTCCGCTCGAGTGGGCGACGCTGCTCGTGGTCGGTGAATCCCATAGACACGTGTTCTGTCGCGCACGAGCGCTCGACGGAAACGCTACAAACGACAACGACGGCGATGAGCAATTAGAGATCGAATTCCTGGTCTGCGACACAGGTCTCGAGTTGCCGTCGACGTGGCGCTGTGTGCTGCGCCTCGAAATCCCTTCGACGCGAATTGCGCACGGGCTTTTCAGTGCGTCGTCACTGGTGCTTCCACGACGCCGGTTGGTGGTTCACGTTCGTGTCGACGACGCCCATGGGTCCGAGCCACAGTCATCCCAACACAGTCACGAAGCCGACGACGCTGAAAAACAGAACGCCCTGCTGGATCGTGCGTCTCACCACGGCTTCGTCGACACCGATAGCGATCCGTGCATCGACACTGACGGGGAACTGCAAAGTGATGCGCCACGGCGCCTCTACAATCGAGTCGAGCGTTGGGACCCCCGGATCGCGTTCCAGAGCACCTACTACGCCCTCGAATAGGCATTTGTCCAAACTCCCATGCCTCGCGGCTAACTGGGATTCTTGAAAATAGAGCAACTAAGTATTGCACATGGTGTCCAAATTTGGCGACTGGGAATCGAGCGAGTTGGTGCGATGAGAATAGATGCGAGTGCCAATGTTTGCGCCTGCCTCGTGCGATCAGGACATGCCCTGATCCGCTTTGGGGCAAGTATTCTGCGGGAACCCAAAAGACAAAGGCCCGCGAGACCTGTGTGCGTCGCTGCGCGAACAGTGCTCACACTACCTTCTCGGATCAGTTTCCGTCTTTGCTTTCGCCTTGGTCGACATCGTGGATATGCGATATTGACCGCCGCGCAGGACCGATCGACTCCTTTCCTTTCGCAGCCATGTCGGACAACGATGCCCCCGCGTCGCCTGCCAGTAGCGTCAAGGAGACGGCCGTGGCCGACGTGCAGCTCAACGACGACGGTGCGCCGAGCCAGGTGAACGGGTATCGCGTACTGAAGCAACTCGGTGAGGGCACAACGTCCAAAGTATACCAGTGCCAAGACGAAAGCGGCCGCGACTATGTACGTATCGAACACGCGCGACGTACGCTTCTTGGAATCCGGTATTCACCGTTGGGGAGGGTTATCGGTGGCACACACAGGCGCTCAAGATCCTCAACAAATCGTTTCTCAAGCGCAAGCGCGAGTACAAGAAAATCGACGGCAAGATGGTCTTTTCGAACGCGTTCCAGAAGGTCCAGAAGGAGGTCGCGATCATGAAGAAGCTGTCGCACGATAACCTCGTCAAGCTCCATGAGGTGCGTGTGCACGCTGTCCTGTCATGTCCTTTCTTTTCCTACACGACTCACTTGTGGATTTGATCACCTAGATCATCGATAGTCCGGCGGACGACAAGATGGTGCTCGTGCTGGAGCTCATCACCGGCGGGCAGGTCATGAAGTGGGAGGAGAAGGGCTTTCGGTACCGGTGCCTGCGCACGGACAGCGGCGTGATGGACCATGACAATGTGCGGCGCTGCATGCGCGACGTCATCGACGCGCTCGATTACTGTACGTCGTCTCAGACCTTTGTCATTGGGCCCACTGGGTCCGTTGGCTCATGGCGTAGATAGAACTAACCGCTTTTGTCGATCGATACCTCTTGTCTTTAGTACACAAGAACGCGATTTGCCACCGCGACATCAAGCCCGAGAACATTCTTCTCGCTGCCGCGGACACCTACAAGCTCGCCGACTTTGGTGTCGCCCACATGACCGACGACGCGGCCGACAAGAAAACGCTGCGCAACACCGAAGGGACGTACCACTTTTTGGCGCCCGAGTGCACCACTGGCGACGAGTACGATCCGTACAGCGTGGACATCTGGGCGCTGGGCGTGACCATGTTCACGATGCTCTTTGGGACACTGCCGTTCGGCACCAAGGCCGCGTCGCTCACCGACGTCATGGACTCGATCCGCGTGGACCCGTTGGTGCTGGACGCGGAGTCGATCGAGGCCGACTGTGAGCACGTGCTGCGCGCAATGATGACCAAGAACGCGAATGAACGCATTACAATCGACGAGCTCAAGCGCCATCCGTGGATCGTGCGAGGTGTCGTGCCCAAGGCACTGACCGAGCCCGTCAAAGTCGAAGTCACGCGCGAAGAGATCGAAGCGGCGTTCACGCCCGTCAACAACTTTATCTTGATGGTGCGCATCAAGATGAAGATGGCCGGTCGGCTCGCGCGGGCCCGCAACTCGATCGACCATGCAAGGAGCCAGTCGTCCGTGACTCAAGGAGACCATGACAGCAAGGGCTTGCGACGCATCGACTCGTCCGGTCCTCTTTCACTGGCCCCGCACGAGGCGTTGCCGTCCATTGAGCACAAACCCAGCGACGGCGCGACGCCCAATCACACATCCGAGGCAACATCGACCGCCACTTTGAATGTGATAGCGAGTCCGGCCTTGAGTCCCGGCAAGGCAGCCATAGCGATGCTGACGAGACGACTCTCGTCCAGAAGCGAGCCCACGGCGCCCGCTGAACCACCCTGTGACGCGTTGTTACCCGTTCGTGACGGCGGTGCGAGTCCAACGAAAAGCCCGAATGTGGGTCTCACCAAGCGCAAGAGTGGGTCGGAGCACCGCCTCGTGAGCGAAGAACCACGAGCCAATACGCAAACGAGTCCGTTGACAGTGGGTGCAGCGTCACGTGGACCCCTCCCGCATCTTTCGCTCGACAAAAAACTACCAAAGCTCGACATTGGATTCCCTGAGAGCCCGAGTAGTTCGCCGTCGGCGTCTCCTATCCATCGCCAACTGACCCCGCGGTTCTCGCGAGAGAATGTAGCCACTGGCTGGGATGAGTCGGACGAAGACGAGCTCGAATACCGTAAAAAGTCCCCCACGGAGAAGCGCCATCGATCGCCGAAGCTCCATCAGGGTGTCGTGCACCCAGCGCCACCTGCCATTGACGCCGTCACGACTGGCGATGGTAATGTCACTGACGCGACAGAGGGGACCATCACAGTGTTGGCCCCTCACCACAGCAGCTCGTCGCCCACGAGGAAGAAGACACAGGACGAAGCCAAAGTCGCAATCAGCAATATTGTGCACCGCACGAACGCCGAGACGACGTCGCCGACGACGAGTCCCGTGAAAGAACCATCGGTGATGTTGCAGCGCAGGAAGAGTTCGCTGCCACCGTCAACGGCGCACCTAGGTGATGCTGACAGCTCGCACACTTCTTCCGCGGACCAGCCAGCAACGGTCCCCGAACTGCCGCGCTTGGCGGACCACACAGAGAGGCCTCGTAGACAAGAATCGTCAGCTCTACACGAGATAAATGGTCTTGCAATCGTCGCCAAGGTGCCTGGTAAACCGTCGCGCACGACGCTGAGCAACAAGTTTCCTCCGTCGCGAGCTCGTGGTAATGAGCGAAGTGTGTGCAGCAACGGCCGAGCCAGTACATACACAACCGAGTATATGGACACGAACGGACCACACAGCGACGAAAACGACCGGGAGCAGATCCCAGACGAGGTTGATAACCATGCATCGCCCAGCCACGGCGTCGGTGGTGCCTCCGAGTCCGCGAAGACCCCACGCCTCAAGAACGTGCGGATCACTTCGCTCGCAAACTGCCTGCCGAACCCAAACGACAGTGAGTTGTTCGTCGTCGACCCCTTGACGCGGCATGTGCGAAAGTACACCAAAGACGAAAATGAGATGCGCAGCACCGTCACGGACGGTGACGTCGAGACCGCTGCGACACCTTCGCTTCCAGAGCGGTCGCCCGCGAAAGGGTTTGGGCTCTTCCGCAGGACCAGCAACAACAACGTCGCACCGCTCGACCTCATTCCTGACGTTGGCGAGTTCGATCACTCCGACGGGGTGTCAACCGACAAGAATCGCAACGAGACGGGTGATGTGGTGCCGCACGCACCCGTGAGCCCCAAGCTCAAGACACCGACGAGCAACGGCGTGAGCGTCAGTGTCAGCGGCGAAGTGTCCGTGTGGTCACCAACAGCACGCGATCTGGGACCCGGATCGCTTCCATCGAATCGTCGAATGTTCTCGCCGCGCAAGTCCATGATCCAGTCGCAAGAGTCGATCCGGCTGCTCGTCCTCCGTCGGTCGGAGTCCGTCAAAGCGATGTTGACTGGGAAGAAGACCGGTCTCGAAGCTGCGGACGACTCGCTGGACCGTCGTCGCTCGCGTGGGAGCACTGAACTTGGGGGTCGAGGGAATGGACCCTCGGTGGCAACTGTGCATCGAGCATTGTCCCCGAAGAAACCGCGCACAGCCACGGTCAAGTCTGCATCGTGCGCAGTTCAATAATACGAGCACCTCGGAGAAATGAGTTCGAAGCGATAAATCCGTTAGAAACGCGTCTCTTCACGACAGAAATCGTGAACAAGGGTTTTTCGACGATGTCGGGCTTGCTGAGGTTTTGTTCATGAAAAACCTACTTCCGCTTTGATTATCGGGGATGGGCAGCGTGTAAACACTTGAAGATTGTATGTGGAATGCGCGCATGGCTGCTTCAAGGCCTGTGACGAATAAAACCTCGTTTCGATTTGTTTATCTGGCCACGAGACTAGTAATCATTTTGTTTTTTGTATGAGAAGCTCGCAAGACGAGTGATGGTCCACACGTGAGGCGACTCGCAAGATTCGTCTGACTGCTCCGTCTCTCTGTCACTTGTGCACTTTCTTGCTGAAGGAGGCACACAAGCGACACACACCGGCATTACGGAATTGACCAACTTGACCAACAGCAGTAACGAAGAAACCACAGACATGAACACTGCAGATACAACGACCAAGACTGCGTCGATCGCGACGGCGTTCACGCGCAAGCTCTACCGCATGCTCGACGTTGAAGACCCCGCGGTGATTGGCTGGGACGCCACGGGGCACTCGTTTTCGATTCGCGACGACGAGCAGCTCGACGATCACGTGCTGCCGCGGTACTTCCGAGGGCGCGTGGATGTGTTCCGTCAGCACCTCAGCGAGCACGGTTTCAAGACGACTGTGATCCTGTTCGGTGCGAAGCAAGTGGAGTCGTTCGCGCACGAGTTCTTTGTCCGGGGCGAACCGAGTCGTCTGAGTCTGATCGTGCGTGTGCCCACGAACAAGCGACGACGATCGCGTCTCACCAAGAAGCGCACGTCACCTGGCAGCCCAGCGCTCGCGGTGCTAAAGTGCGAAGGCACGTCGTGTCTCCTGCCATCGTTCGTGGATTGTGAGCAGTTTGACCTCTGCGAGTTCCTCAACGAGTCTACAACAAGCTTCGCCGATGGATCCAGCGCACAGGCTCGATATGATCCACCCAGTGGGACCGACACACTTCACAGCAGCCTTGTCAGCGTCCTCGCTCTCCATGCAACAAACCCTGTCCTCTCATCCAAAGCCATGTGCGACGCCGAAGACGGGCGACCAGGCCGGCCACTGAACTTTGGACCAGTGGATACGCCACTCTTCTCGCTCGAAATGATGGCATCCATGGTCGAGTGGCTGGACACGACGGCGTGAGCGAAGCCATGCAAGAGCTTAGTATGTGTTGCGTCGAAGCCTGGATGTGTATGTAGCCCGGCAATAATAAATGGTCAATGGATCCTCAACACCGACGATAACATGCAAGCTGACCTGGTGATCACATACTGAATTACAGTTATCCCTCGACCGGTTTTGTACCAGTCTCAGATACACTGACCTTCCAGTCGACCTTGCATTCATCTACTGAAGTACGAACACTGCACGACAAGAAACCGGTTTTGTACCAGTGTTTTTTGCGAAAATTTAGAAAGATTCGGCTTGTTTTTTCGGCAAGGCACATCTCCCTTGTCGGTGGGTTGAGACTTGACTTGGATTGACTATGCGAAACGAGTTACGCTTGATTTCACTATGGATCCAGCAGCCAACAACCTGCAATCGCGCGCCCTTTGACTGCTCGAGTCGCCTGCAATTGGCGCCAACAGCTGATGAGCCGTGCCACGCTGGCCATGACATCCATCCCACACGCAAGCTCACTGGTGTCGTTTCGAGAATGCGCTTCTCGCGCATTCTCGAAACGACCTCGAAACCCGCCAACGCATCGTGACGAAACGCGAGCGCAGTGGCTACCGTCCGTGACTCCTCAGGCGGGGTGACTGGCAATTCGACCGAGCGTACTGTGGTAGAGTAGCGACACGCCCGTGGTGCGCCCGCAGGTTGTTGGTTGTGGGTGAGAAGGGATCAGCCCGAGGCAAGTGAGAAAGAGTGAGAAAGAGCGATTTGGCTGTTGTTGTCTGAGGGGGAGAGTTCGCAAGGCGAGCGAGGGGGTTTGAGCTGGAGTGTGCGACTGTGGCGCTGTGGTGAACACGGCGCAGTCGGCGCGACTTCGTTTCCGCTGGTGTTGCGCTTGCGTCATTTGTGCTTTCGCCGTCTTCATCTGAAGCGCAGAGAGCGCCAGTGACGCTTGAGTAACACGGCGCAGGAAAAGAAACCCCGCTCGGCCTGAGAAAAGCGAGCAAGCGAAAGCGATTCCCAACACCCGGCGCACCGTCGATCCTCCTTTTAAGTCTCGGTTCGGGTCATCCTCTGGCCCACATCCAACCATGTCGGTCATGGCGTCTTCGTGCCTGCCGCCGATCGCGTCGGGCTTCGTGCGCAAGCTGTACTCGATTCTGAACGGCCATCATGCCGCCATCATCGATTGGAACGAGACGGGCACGGCGTTCACTGTCTTCGACATTGAGCTGCTTGTCGAGCGCGTACTCCCGCTCTACTTCCGCGGTCGCTTGGACGCGTTCCGCCAGCAGCTTCGAGAGCACAGCTTCCACCAAATCGTACCGAGCGCCGAGGGTGTCGTTCTGCGAAGTCCAGCGAGCGAGACGTACCGGCATGCGCATTTCCTGCGAGGGAACCCGACAGCGCTGAGTAAGATCGCGCGCACGCCGCTTCCGCGTAAACGGACTCGTCGGAAGAAGCCGACGACGGTCGTGGCGATGAAGGTCGAGACGACGAAGACGGAGTCCATTTCCGCCACTGCAGACGATCTCGTGCTCGTCAAGACCGAGCCGCTGCCTCTTGCGACCACAGCCACTGTCGTGCCAGGCGTGGATGAACTAAAGAATGCTGGAAACAGCACGAATCCGTTGTTCACCGACGACGAACGATTCGACATCCTGCAGTGGCTAGTATTGCCTGCAGTTGATGCACAGCCCTCCCTCTCCAGCAACTTGGATAGCACGGAGGAGTTGGAACTTTTGTTGGCTGACGGCGAGTATGACGACGACGCCCAGGCGGAGGCTGCTATGGACACTGCTGGACACCTGACGGACGATCAGATCGATGTGTTCATGCGACTCCTGGCAGCTCCCAGTGCCGACGGCGACGCTATGCTCGGACGCAGAACGGTCACGCCCTCTGCCACAATGTGGGACGCTGGCAACCAGTTCTCGGAGGATACGCTCCACTCGATGGTGGAGTGGTTCTCGACGGTGCCGACCACGTGAGTGCGACCAGCGTCCGTGCCGTTTCCCACAGCCGCGAGGCCGTTTTTGTTGCAGATAGTGTTCCATCCCGCCCGTGAGCTGCTCGTTGGTGCCCACGGTGTCTCTGTCGATTTGCGACGGTTACTGACCCGCTCGCCGCTCATTCTGTAGACATCCAAAGTCAAAAAGTAGAAGAACCCATCGAGGCGCGCGAAGCCATCAGAGGCTCGCCCTGTCAGCAGCGCCGATATCCCCAGAAACACCTCGGGAGTGAAACGACCGAGCACAAGAAAGTTCAGCACGATGTGTATCCAAGTGCATGCGCCGCGGTCGCTTTAGAAACCATCAAGACCTCGACCGTCGTCCGCAAGCTCCCAATAGATTGATAGGTATAAGTGTTTGTAGGTAGCTAGTTCAATGTCACTCTGTCGTCGCGTGAATGGGTCGTGGTTTAGTTTGTACGCATGAGGGAACCGCTACGGACTCAGCTGCTTTGGCGCTATGGCCAGCACCGCCCGCCTCCATGCCTGACGACCTGCCTCATGGCCAGGACAAAAACTGGACCGCACTTGCTGTGGATGAGGAAAGCGGATTCGCACCAGCCGGCTCCACGTTTACCAGTTCACGGCATCTTTCGGTCAAGAACACCCAGAAACAGGTAGATGACGACCGAATAATGACTTCTATTTGGCGATCGTTCCGAAACACGGTATACAGTGTTTACGCAAAAATCCGTCTGACAGTGCCCACTGGGCACGGGACGAAAATGCGATGGCGTGACGCCGCCTCTTCCGTCCTGCCGCCCACCGGCTAGCGAGACACGATTCTTCCGCGGACACCATGGACTGGATGGGAATGACCACGGAGGACGACGCGTGGCGCGACTTTATCTTCTCGCTGGAGAGCTGTGATGCGAGCGATACGCTCCTCGCGACGTTGCTCCAGAGCGATGCGGTCGAAGCCACACGCGTGGATGGTCACGCGGGTCGCACGCACACTGTGGTGAGCGAATACACGTCACTCTTACAAAACGAAAGCGATGAGTCTGTGGCGAATCAACGCGCCAACGTCCGTGAGGCCAAGCGAGTGCGCGCGACTGACCTGGCCGACAGCGGCGGTGACATCTATCCTTCGGCACCTACGAAGCAAAAGAAAAAGAAAATACGAACAGGCAACCCCGTCAAGGACAACATTGTGCGATTGCGAGAGAGCGTCAAGGAAGCAGAAGCGCAGCTCGCACTGCTACGGTCTCGTGGTCGTCAGCACGGCGCGGTTGGAGGAAAAGAGGAAGGCACGCTCGTGGCGAACGACGATTCCTCTGCCTTGTGGAAAGATGTTGCCACGCGGCAGTATCGTTGGCGCCGAGAGAGCGAAGTGGCGAACGATAAACTCCGCACCGTGCTGCACGAACAAACGAAAATCATGCATGGTCTCCAGCGCCTAATCAAGCGCAGTCGTGGAGTGGTACGTCCCGTGGGTGGCCGCGTGAACACGCCGTGGGCTTAAACGGCTAAGCTGATTGATTGATGTTGCGTGTGGTCCCTACGAGTAGCTCGACTCAACGTCGCTGATGACGTTTGCACCGTACGACATTGAAGGTGCCCGGTATGCGCGCCGCGTGAATGAGCTCATGACGCTGACAGCCACCATGCGACTGCAAGTCGAACTCGGACTGCTTCGGATCGATGGAGATACGACCACAAGTGGTACTGCACACCCCCACCAGCGCGTGGTGCCTTGTTCACCCCAAGCCGTCTCGTCTGCACTTTGGAACTACTTTAGCCGGTCAACCGAAGCGTCTGATGCGTACTTCCGAGAGGTGAGCACACTCCTCGTCTTGGATTGATTTCGTGGAATGCCATCTGCATCGGCTGACGGTAATGTGTGATGAAACTCCAGCGAATTCAAGCGTCAAGTGATACCATTGTCAAGAGCTTCCACGTTCGGTGGGACAACGTCGCTCACTTTGTGAACCACCGCGGCATCGTCGTCGCGCGTCGCTTCCCACAACCAAACGGTCTCGATTTGGTCGTCTACACCGCAGAGATGGAGGCCTTGGACCCAGAATTACCAACGGACGAGAGTCACGAGGCTGCATCGATAGCCCATGGATTCCGCACCCAGGTGTGGACATTGGTGCGTTCGTCCGACGAGTCGCCAATCTTCAGCGAGGTCGTGATCCAGACTGTGACGAGCGCTATCACGACGACGCTTGCTGAACCAACAGCGACAGGAATGCGAACGATTGCCACTGAAAACAACGCAACAAACCAGATCGCTCGCCTTGCGCAGTTCAGCCTCAGCCGGCATCTAGAGCGAGTCCATCGAGCCATCGACAGCGCCTTCTTGGTGGGGTTGTGAACCCCATCAGATTCTAATACGCATCCTACCTCTAATCAATAATCAAACGTTCGAACGTGTATCATGTATCTCACTTCAACATATTGGATGTCAGTGTATCTCACCTCTATAAATACGTATCTGGTGGCCATCGGATACGGCCCAAACATATCACGCTGCGTGATTCATGCGTCACACACTCGGTTGACTCGACCAAAAAGTCTCACGAGTTTCATGAAGCCGCTTTCTCACTCTCTCATTTCCTCCACGGCCATCCAGCAACCGGCAATGAGTCCCGCTTCCACTGCCACGGCAACCAGCACCGCCACGGACGAGACGTCGCCGCCGGCGCAGCAGTCGCAGCGCGTCGTCTTCCGCAATGAGCTCGCGCGACCAGAGCTGCAGTCACCGTACGCGTGGTTCCGGCGCCACGTGCTGCTCTTCGGTCTCTACTCACTCTGGGTCTGCGGCGTCGGGTCCATGACGGGTATGTGGGTCTACTCGCTCTTCTGTGTCGCGCGCGCGGCGCTCTCGCGTGCCGCCGCGCCGGTCCCGTGGACCGTCCAGCTCTACATGCTCGTCATGGCGCTCTACTACTCGGCCCATCAGCTCCTCTTCTACGCAAAGCGGCAAGGCGACTGGAAGGCGCTGCGCGCGTTCTCGCGCAAGACCATGATTGACTACCCGTACTTCCGCCACATGATCTGTATCTTCGAAGGCCGTGAAGAAGAGTGTATCAAGGACCCACACAAGCCCCTCGTGCCCATCAACGACAAGTCGCTCTTTGCGTACCACCCGCACGGCGTGCTCTCTGCGGGCTTCGCCTACAACGGCGTCCACTCGATGCGCTTCCAAGAGAGCGACGCGCGCTGGCTCGTGGCCGAGAATTTGTTTTGGTTCCCACTCCTGCGCGATATTCTCCACTGGCTCAACTTTGACGACATTAGCAAGCACACGTTCGTTGGCCACATGACGCAGGACCGCAACGTGTGCCTGATCCCCGGCGGCTTCGAAGAAGCGACGCTCTACGAGCGCGGCAAGCACCGCGTGTTCATCAAGAAACGCTTCGGGTTCATCAAGCTGGCGCTTCAGTACGGCTACAAAGTCCACGCAGCCTATACGTTTGGCGAAGAAGAGACGTTCCACGCGCTGCCGTACTTTTTGAAGCAGCGCATGCTGCTCAACACGTGGAAGGTGCCAGGCGTGGTGTTCTACGGGCGCTTGCTCTGCTTCTTCATGCCGCTGGAAAGCGCCGAGCTCACGACGGTCGTGAGCGAGCCCATCCAGATGCCCACAATCGAACACCCGACCAAGGAAGACGTGGCCAAGTACCACAAGATCTACATGGACGCGTTGGTGGCGTTGTTCGAACGCAACAAGCACAAGTACGCAACGGATCCGACCGCTACGCTCGAGGTGTACTAGAATCTTAAAGAGGTCGCTGCGGCGCGACCAAGTCGAAGCGATATTCGTCTTTCGACGCCGCAGCGACGTCGCCACATGCCGCTTCGTAGTCGGTCCGACTACAGAGCGGACTGCCCCGAAATGAAACAATGTAGGTACCAACAATTCGCTGCTGGTGGTGGGCTTCCATCCACGATGTGATGCTTGTGGAGATGCTTGTGATGCTAGTGTTCTCGACCAGCAGATGAGTCAACCCGTCGAGAACCGAATCTGATTCCAAAGAGGAAGGCAATCGCGACAACGGAGTTCGTGAAAGGCGCACCCACGACGGTCTCTGCGTTGCGAACAAGTCGTCTTCGAGTAGTGCAATATTGTTGCCAATGAGCGCGAGCTTCTGAATGTCGAGGCGACCAAACGAGTCAGGAAGCCCGCGGAGGTTGGCATTCTCGATCCAGAAGGACACCCACTTGTGGGATGCCCAGACGACTCCAATGTCGTCGGGTAGACTGCTGAGGTTGCTCTGGAACAGGAGGAAGTTCATGCCGGTCGGTAAGGTGGAGTGAAAAATGCCATCGGGGAATGTGGGTGTTGAAAAGTTGGTGTGGATGAGATCCATTGCGACCACCATTGGCGTGTGCGTCTGTGTGAGAGCAGCCGAAGCTGGCCATGACGCGATCGTCGAGTTGAAGGTCATGAACGCACGAAGGCGGCCGAACTGCGTGATACTGGGTGGCACGTGAAGCGCCGAACAATGGCTGAAGATCACGCGAGCGAGCGATAACCGATCAAACGTGTCCAGTGCATCGGCGACCGTAGCATCAGAGCCCAACGTTCCGAGCCGATGACAGTTGATATTCACGACAGCACATGGAAGCTTGAGTGAGAGCCATGTCGGGACGCGAAGGGAGCAAAGCGTTGAAGGCATGTCATGGCTCGAGACGTTTGCAGCGATGTGGACACATACAACACTCAGTGTCCAGATGACGCACGCGCCCTTGAGATTCCTGGACCAAATCGACGTTGGTGGCTTCGAGGATACGCTACACTTTGAAGTAGCATCTCGCGCTGGCGGCAGTAGCGAGCCCGTGCCTGGCCCAACGAGAGACGGAATGGAGGTGACACGACTGGACGCTCGAAGGACCATCGATTTGATCGTGTCCAAGCCGAGAAGCCAGAGCACATGGGGAAGCAGCGACGAGATAAAGTCGATTTCGGACGTCACGAAGATTTGTCGCGCCTCTAAAACTGCCGTGGTGATCCACACATCGTCATAGATAAGCCGTTGAGGGAAACTGGTCGTCGAAACGTCGAATGAAAGGATCCGCGGCAGTATGATGACGACTGGTACGACCACGGCGATCAAGAGGTCAACAACCAGGTCGACGGCCAACAAGACGACGCGACTCAAGAGCGGATGCTTCTTGTGCAGCACGGCCTCGATGGCAATGACGCCGATTCCATTAACGGCCATGATAGCAACCACGCCGTGAAGGATCCAGGTACGCGGGATCGCTCGGCTGAGTTGATACGCTTGATAGGTCTGGAGCACGATCTCGACGAACTGACGAAGGTGGAAGAACTCTTCAAAGCGGTCTCCTCGTGCACCGAATGCACCATCGACCGACAAATAGTCGCGCCACATCTGAACTGGCTTGGCGAAGAACCGCGGTGACCAAACCCCACGCAGTAGTGGCGTCTTCGTTTTCTGATCGTGGTGACGGTGGTCGTCTCCGAACGTCAGTGAGCACTGCAGCATTGACCTCACGATGTCGCTCGCCAAGACACCAACGTGGAGAAGACCAATGGCGACGTAGCTCCAGCCCGCGAGCTGTAGCATGTCTTTTCGCACCCATAAGAGCGAACTGTTCTCGTAAATCGCCGGGATCGCGAGCAGCAAGTGCGCGCCCGCTGCGATGAGTGCGAACGCGGCATTGACCAGATGGCTGAGGGCGATTAGCGCCCAGGTGACGCGAAACTGGAGAGGTGATAGGCGTAGGAAGGTTCGGTGGAGGTCGTCGCGTCGACGTTGATCGGTCGCGGGTGCTGGCGCGTGCGGTGTGCCGACATGAACACCCATACTAATACTTAGTAGTACTCTAGATCAATCGCTCGATCCCTCCCGAACGCATGTGCGTGTATGTTCCTGATACTCGGGTATAATTAGCATCGTAGATTGAAGCGCCGACGCGCTGCCGTGTCGCTAGAGTAGCGTGACCCCTTCACGGGCGGTGAAGGGGTCATGCTACTGTGAATCACGGCAATGACACGTGATTGAAGCCATCCCGAGATACCGGTGCAAAGTACCGGTATTCAGTGGCCATTTTTTACAAAATCTGGCTGCGACGGGATATTTCTGAATCTGCACATAACATATTTTCAAAAATATCCTCTTGCGACATGGGTCTAGGGTACATGGGCATCCACAACCTCTCCATCATTTCCGAGCGAGCGCCGCCACGACGAAGCCCACCAAGAAGAAGAAAACGCCAACGACAGGGAGCGAGAGCGAGTGCCGTGCACTAAACGAGACCAACCGTAACCACAATCGGTATTACTCTCAACAATGTCCACAACGACGACGTCCACGACCACGATGAACAGCGGCCTCTGGTCAGAAGACGAACACGAACTGTACCTCACGGCCATGCGCCAGTTCACGTCGTGGGACGGCGTCGCGCGCTTTATCGGCACTCGCTCTCGTCTCCAGTGTCGCACGCACCACCAGAAGATCGAGAAGAAGATGCTGCGGGCTCGCCTGCACGGTGCGCGTGCGGTGCCGCGCAAGGAACATCGCTTGCCGTCGACGACGACATGTGCGTACTGTCGTAGCGACGGCGCGGACGATCGCTTGATGAATACAGTGGCTCAACTGACGTGTCGTTTGTATTTGGGTGCGGGGTATAGGTCTTCGCAAGGCAGACCACGGGGCTGAGGCGACCACGCCGCTCTCGCCGCACGCGCGCCAGCCGATCAGTCCGGCGGGTGTCGACGGGTCGATGAATCCCGAGGACGACGACTTGAGCAGCCTCAGTTTCCCGTTTGACGACGGCGTGGACGAGACCTACGCGCTGGGCGATCCCGAGCTCGACTTTTTGAACACAGACCCGCTCAGTGACGCGGCTGGCGACGATTCGTCGACCGCGTGACTCGCCGAACGCGGTGGCATGGAGCCCGACGCCGCGCTCGACGATGCTTTTTCATGTGGCTCCGTCAAATTGAACTTCGAGTCTCCCCCTAGATTGGCTAGGCGGAGACTCGAAGTTGAACTCGACAGAGCCTCGGGGAAGAAGCACCATCGAATACCGGTACAGTCGTGTGGAGGAAATGGCCGATCGACCTCTTGCTCGTCAACACCAGTGGGATTTTTAACATTGTTGAATCATATACTCATTGTTCTTGTGTATTCAAGTGTCTTTCTCTCGGATTTCATCTTGTGCTTGGGGGTTTGCTTCCGCTGCCTCGGCAGGAACCGCCTCCACGCGATCGGGGACCTTGGAAAGGCGGGACGACGCCACAGACGCCAGTAACAACACGCCCATGGAATCAATGTACCGCATTTCCTCGCCCGCCGATTTGCGTCCCCGCGGCGCCATGGCGCGTGCGCTCTTGGACAGACGGCGCTCCATTTTGGCACGGAACTTTTGATCGTGGAGAATCACTTGGCGCGCGGACCGCGTGCCTACGAGTTGCGCGATTTCTTTCCACGAGGCCTTGGGATTCGCGAACTTGGCTTGGAGGTATCGCTCGTGCTCGTCCGTTTGCCATACACCCACGTTTACCGCGTGTTGCGTGTCGTTAGACGTGGCAGCGGCGGTGGCAGTGACAGTGGCACTGACGGTGGCAGTGCCGGTGGCAGCGACGATGGGGGGCAGCTCTTGCGCGATGGTGTCGGCAGCCGTCGCTGTCGTGGCCGACAGAGGCATCGTGCGCTTGGAATGATCCATGGCTTCTCACCTTCGTTCTCTCGCTCTCGCTCGCCCAGGACTGGGCCAGATCGCGTCTGTTTCTGAGAAGCGACGAGTTTTATTGGTCGGCGCTCGTGGTTTCATTTTGAGAGGTTTATGTAAATAAAGCAAACATATCCTAGCTTTTGGTGATCCCGACCGAGTCGACGAATCCTCATCCTTTCCATGCGGCTGTGTCCTCGCGAACACTTCCGCTTTCTGCCTGACTACCACCAACGATACACGAAATGAAGAGGGATGCATCTGCACAATCGCGGTCTCGATGCTCGAGATTTAGCATCAAGGTTCAGGTCCCGATGTGGGGACTAGAGTCACCTTCGTCCAACTTGACCAAGTAAGATTGCATCGATCTGGCGCTGTTCTTGCTCCACAATAAAGTTGTGGGCCTGCGCAATGAAGTGCTGTAGCACCGCGACTTGCTCGTGGCTTCGTACTTGCGGGATGTGCGAGACCGACGGCCGCGACGTCTCGAAGCGGACCAATACTTGGTTCTGTTCGCCTCCGTCGTTTGAGATCGCATACGGTTTCACGATTGTCCACTCTTTGAAATCGTATGCGACCGCGTTTCGAGGCGATGGCGTACTCGAGTCTGGCCACATGCACCCTGTGGTGATGGTCACGTCTCGATCCGCTTCGCAATGCCGCACGTGAAGACCGACACCATGGCATACCACAGGTCCGTACGGTGTCATGATCGTGACTGAGTACACAGTGGAATGGCAGTGCGACGACACTTCGCGGTGCTATCAAAAGTCCACAAGAGCATGAGGATTATATCGTCAGGCAGGACCTAAAGCTGTACGTACCTCCAGCTTGAAGGCGTCGTGAAACGCTTCATCACTCTGATTCACATTCCACAGTAGCTCACTCAGACCACTCAAGGAACGCGGCAACAAGCGACTGATACTTGTGCTGGCCAAGAGCGCGCCGGGTGGGATCGAATCACCACGATGCTGGCAGATCACGGTCTCTCGAAATTCCCGAGCACCGTTGACAAACGGTTCAGCGGCGAAGACGCTGTCCACGGCAGAGTACATTTCGGAGGCCAAGTCAAAGAGGTGCTGGCGTTTGTGGGTGACGATACCCGCGTCATGCTCGGCGAGCGCACGAGGGATTTGCTGCAACGGAACCTACAAAGCCAATAAGCCCTCCAGTCACCAACTTGATCATAGTAACCAGCACGACCATACCCACAACGTACCCCACGGCTCGCGCGGTGAATCATTCGGACGAGACTTTGGGTGAGTTCCATTTGGGTTCGCACTTGGTGACGAAGTTGCTGATTCTCAAGCTGCGAGGCTCGGAGAAACTGGTACTGACGCACTGCCACGCCATACCAGACGCCGCTTGCGCCACTGGCGCGTGTCGTTTTCGTTTCATCAGCGGCGATGCATGCTCCTTGATTGCTTTGCCTTCTTCGCTCCAGCTGAAAGAGATTCTCAAGGTCGGCAACCACCTGCCGCAGCTGTTGGATCTCCTGCGTTGGTCTCGAGAGTCGCACGCGCTTTTTGCGCTTCGTCGTGGACGATGGCGTATTGACGCTTGCGACGGCGTCCGACGCCGAGCTATCGTCGTGCGTCGCCGACTTGGTCGATGGTCTCGTCTGTGTCAATGGCTCTGGCCACGCGTCGCCTCCAAGCCGCGTGGTGCTCGTCGCGAACGCATCCGCTGTCGCGTCACCTAGGTTAGTGTGAGTAGATCCGTCGGCGCGCGTACTGTCATCCAGCAGCGCGTCCAGCAGCGCATCCGGCTCGTCGAGATGGGCGAAGGCCGCGATGATCGACGACCAACTCTCGTCGACTGGTTCCATGTGGCTAGCGACGTTCGACGGCCGTTCAAGTGCACCAGCGGATCCCTATCCTGGTCATTCCACGGGGGCTGTACTGTACTCCCCATATCTCTTCGACCGTAATGTAGTACTGTGACGCTCAGAATCGGATCAGATCAGTTCGCGCCTCACGATAGCTGATGCCAATCACATCGGGAAGGATGCCAAACAACCAATTCCTTGGCACGCCGACAGCGCTCGCTCATCGTGAGCCAGCGAAAATGTTTTCAGTGACAACTGGGCATCAGTATAATCTCTCGTTATCATTCAAGTCATGATCTCGTGGAGGTCGACATCCAATTGCTGCTGTAGCTGGACGTGGAGAAAGTCGAGCGTGTCGCTGACATACCGACGAAGGATGGACGACTGACCTTCTGTAAGAGTTGGAACAAGCGGGCGCTCGAGCCGTGTCGCCGTTGTCTTCACCACGACCTGACTAAAGGACTCGGAGCATTGAAACGGCAGGATCCGCGAGACCGTCTCCATGTGATACTCCACGGCCGTCATCGGCGCCGACGTGTCTTCTGTCGGAGACAATTCGTGCACACCGACAAACACAATGCTGCCGTCCGAACACTCAATACGACGGCTCATTGCGAGACCAGAGTACGTGGCCGACCCGATCGCAGTCGAGAAGCCGACCGAGTACGAGACGGTTTCGGAATTGTCGCTTCGGTCGACGTGCTACGAGGATTCATAACATGATTCGTCAGCTCCAGTTCCCTGAGAAAACCTCCATGATCTACGCTCCGGGTACCTTGAAGCGTAGATCCTGGATCCGCGAGGTTCGTTTGCGAATACGCTCCCACCAGCGCTCGGAAATGACCTGTTGAGACCGTGGAGCGAGGTACCCTGCTGACGAGGTCGCTAGCAGCGCGCTTGCGGGCAGATTCGTTCCGTCTGGAGGGAGCCACACTTCTCGAAAGTCGTCATCAAAGGAGCGCGTGAAGGGATCGTCTGCCATCGTCTCTGTGAGTCCGCTCGCCATCGTGTCGATCGCTGTTCGGAGACGCGCTCGTCGAATTTCGTAGAGTTCGGTCGCGCTCTCTCGTATAGACTGCGGTAGAAGAAGGGTCGGGAGCTATGCAGAGGAACCACATCAGTATTCGTAAGCATGAATGAAGTACACCACAGCTTGAACGAACGCACCCCAGCCTGCGCACGCTTGATCAGGCGCACGAAACTCTGAATCACGTTCATCTGGACGCGCAGTTGCATGCGCAGTTTCTGGTTGATGGTCTGCGAGTCGCGCAGGTACTGGTACTGCCGACCGGCCACAGACTTCCACACGCGCGCCGTCACACGCGCGTCCGCTGCACTCTCCAGCCGCGCATGGCCTGTGCCGCACGTACGCTTGACCTGGCGCTGCTCGAGCAACTTGAGGAGCGCCGTGAGCTCTGCGTACGAGTCGCGCAGACGGTCAATCTCTTCTTTCGGGCGCGTCTGCGGTACACGACGCCGCTTCTTGGGTGGATGGGACGACTGGTGTTGCTCCTGTTGCTGTGTGGTCGTGTCGAAGGGGTCAGCGCCCTCAGTCGACGACGATGTTGACGGCGACGGCGGCAACGACAGAGGCCCCTTCCGCCCGAGTGCGCAACGACCGCTGTCGTCGAGCGGATCACTCGCAGTCTGCTTGTCACTGAGCAGTGCTTCCAGCAGCTCCTCGCCGGTTGCGTAGCGGTCGATGGACGCTAGCACGGCGCGCCACGCCGCGTCGGTCACTTCCATTCTCGCGGGTTTTAGGGGGTGAAGAAGACAGCTCTCTCACGAGAGAGACGACCAGCGAATGCTTGTTCGAGCAGCCTGGTCCTGGTCTGACAAAGCCCGTCTTCAGAGGACTGCTGCTGACGGGCTTGGGATGGGCCTGGCTTTACTTGGGATAAGGCATCCTCGACTGGGAGTCTACCGTGTGGTGCAGCAGAACCAGACCAACAGGTGTTTATCAAAAGCAGGTGCTCTACGACCGCAGGGATTTCTCATCCCCGGGGCTGCTTTACACCGTGTTCTGTGAAACCGTCGTTCTGAGATCACATGGACCGATCAGGGCTGCCGAAACAATAATGCATTAGAAATTAATTCCCCTGAAATCCCTACAAATATTTATTTCTCGCATCTTGAAGAAAGTATGCATTATTAATGTGGCCCACATCGAAAATTAATGTTTTTGCGTCAGGTGATAGCTGGCAAATCACGTTCCGTGGAAGAGGCTCGATCATCTCCTCAGCGCCACAGACTCATGCTGGATACCCTTCTCTTCGTAAAGATCAATTGCGAGCACTGGAATGCCGAAGTTGTGTCGAGTAGCCTCGAAAGCACCGACTGAGTAGTGAGCGCATTTCATTATAATGCATTGAATATAATGCATTATTAATTTCTCTCCAATCTGGCTCAAAATGCATTATTGATTCTGAAATCTGGCTTGCATTCATTTTTAGTGACATTTTCGGCAGCCCTGGGACCGATACTTGAGCTCAAGGGACGGCGAAGCTCCAAAGAGAGGAGGCGTTGTAGGAATATGAAGCACGTTCTAGGGACGGCGAGCTCCACAGAGAGAAGACGTTGTTGGAATAAGAAGTACAACACACTTTTGAGCCCAGTGGGATGTTCACAACCTACGCGTGCTCACTCGCCTGCTTCAGCTCGGCGTCGTTGCCTGTCTTGCGCGTCGCCACGGCCGCACCAAACGCCGTCTGTTGTCGTGCAGCCTCAAGCGCGTCCAGGTCGGACGCCAGTGCACGGGGCGCAGCGTTGGTAGCGCCTTCGACACTCAGCAGCGCCTGCTCGTGTCGGCCTTGGTCGTCCTTCGTGCATCTTGTTCCCGACTGCGCGTAGCTTCGTGTCGCCAATCTGGCGCTCGTGGACCGCGCCTAGAGGCGGCGCCGCTCGAATCCTTGTAGCTGCGGCGCGTGCTCGTCCCGCGCTGACCCTTGTTGTCGTAGACCGTCGAGCTCGAGAATGCGTAGCCCGAAAACGAGGTGCTACGCTGAGGCGGTGCGTCAGTGAGCGTCGTCGTCTTCGGCAGCGGCGGCGGCGTCGGCGTCGGCGTTGTGGCAGTGCCGCTGTGTTTGACGACGGCGCAGCAGATCGTTGAAACAGTCGTCGTCGTCGTGCAGGTCGTGGTCGTGGAGAGAGAGAGGTTCGAAGCCATCGGGTGTCACACGCGGGTGGACGAGATCCCAGGGCGTGAACATGGCTCATTTATGGTTGGATGGAGGTGCCGGTATTAATATCGTAAGTTAGTCGTGGAGTTGGTTCTTTTCGTGGCGACAGCGTGGAAAGTGCGAGAGAAGTCCTCACAACCATGGTCGATGGAGGACCATGCGAGAGAGCCACGCAGTGCCATAGTGTGGGGGGGAATGATGAGGCCATCACTGCCATGTCGCATGCACTACCTTACAGTGAGCGCCCCTGATCTGGAGGCTTCGAGATCGAGAACGGCAGTGCTTGCCACAAGAGCGGATGAGACTGTACTGAGTTGCGTTGCTGTCAAGAACAGACGAGTGGCCCCCTGTCCAGAAACTTTCACTCGGACGACGCCGACGCGGTTGAATGTGCCTGGGTTGCCGTCGTTCCAGAAGAGCCATGGCAGCCAACTCCCTTCTGGAATGCGGATACAAGTACGGTACCGGTACTGGGGTCGTATCATAACCTCCGATTGTTGCAGGCTCGCTGTCTGGAATCGTTGATAGACGGGAATATTAGGAGACTCATTTGAGAACGACTGTGCTTCATCAACAAGTTCCGGCGTACAAGAACCCCTTCTTACGAATTGGCTGGAACACTGATCCTCACACAAAGTATTCACGATCCATCGTACTGGTGCTAGCCTCGCAACCCGGTGGTGATCCCACTGCAGCAAGCATGTCGGCACTCGCATCTTCCTGTGCAAGAGCCACCGCCGTGGTCTCCAACAGACTCGACAATTCGAGGTCCTCGTCCATCTCCACCAACACCTCATTGAGGCTCGGAAGGGCAGCGCTTCCAATGCTGTCGCTCAAGTCGTCAGTCGCGGCAGTGGCGTCCACGTCCCCAGAATCTAGCAATAGCATCGGATGCGGTGCCCCGCCGAGACTCCCTTGGTGGGCGATCGCCGGAGCTCTCGCTAGGCCAGCGTCAGGGGACAATACGCGCGTTAGCTGGACCAACAACACAGCAGGTAGTCTTCGTTCGTATCTACAGCCACCCACCGTTGTTGTCACCCCCGAAGACTTCCGCGTACTTTGCTTCAGGGAGCAACGAGCGCACTGTTGGCTTGCCGAGGCGAGCCACCACCGCTAGAGACAGGGTATGATCATACACCACCCTCAGTAGGCCATAGCATCAGGAGATCACATGAGAATGACAGCTATTATTCGCACCGTCGAGCTCTGGCAGACGGTGTCCTGCGTAGCGCTCCGGATCCGAGTCGTCGAATCCGTCGCGTAGCGCTCGGGTCACTTTCGTTCTGAATTTCTGGTCGTGCGAAATGACTTGCTTGACGGATCGAGTGCCAATGCGCTGCGCAACGTCTTCCCACTCGAGCGGATGGTGGTGCGTCCACACCGCGGCCAGGTACCGTTCGTGCTCGTCGGCGCGCCAGCGCCCGGTCCTGTACATCGTGCCGTTGCCAGCTTTGGATGATCGACGAGGGCAGCGCATTGGCACTCGATCTTCCTGTGTCCTTGGACTTTGTGGTTTGACGGTTGGAGGCTTTGGAACATATCTGGGACGAGGCAGATACGAGACGGGCTCATCGGATCGTTTTCCATTACTCAATAAACGAGCTTGTCCGATTAAAACTCATGAGTCATGCCTCATCAACCCGGCCAGCCGGATCATGCCGAAACTTCTAGTCGTCGCCTGTTTGGACCTGGAGCCTCGAGACTGCTTGGACCCTGGACCTTGGACCGTGGACCTTGGACCGGGAACCGTGGGGCGTCGAGCGCCTCGCGACCGAGAGAAGGTCTGCGTGTCCCTCACGGGTCGAAATCGAAATCCAGTTGAAAAAATTGATCAACGTCACATAAGTCGTCGTACTCAGAGCTACCGATTGGCGCCGTCGACGTGGCTCGTTCCACGTCGACGGCGTCAATCAGTGCCTCTGAGCACGACGGCTCCTGAGACATCGAGGAATGCTGGAATTCATCACCGACATCGATGGCTGGTATACCTACTGACACGTGGACAATGCAGTGAGATTCGAGCTTTTCCGCATGCTCCAGTAGCGTCACGCACCAGTCATCGGCGTCGCAGAGCCATTTGAACTACTGGACGCGCGCGAAAAAGAAACTTCCATCGCGGTCAGATGGTCTTCGCGAAACTCGGCATCCCAGGATATCAAGATGCTTGGGTTTTCAGGCTCCGACAGTCTCCACTCGGATGAATCAATGGGCGGAGCCTTTGCCCTCAACAACGTCGTATCGACGTCGCACGAGCTATAACTCTCAGCGACACTGATAGGCACCATCGACATGGCTCGTTCCATGTCGATGGTGTCCATCAGTGTCGCTGGGATTGGTACCTCGCACGGCATTGGTAGCCGACCATTTTCGTTGTCTACAGAGTACAGATCGGCGCGTGAGACTAGGATTCTCGTGATGGCACCAGTAGAAGCGCACACAGGCTTACCGAATACTGGTGAGTCGGGCGGCTCAACGTCGAACAGGACCTCCACGTCCATGGGTGTTCGTAAGTCGCTTTCATCGTAGAGATACGGCAATGGATCCTCACGCGCATCCACAGAAGCAGCTCGATGGTCCGAGCATCGCTGATGATCGACGATGTCCGAATTGCTGCTGATGATCGCCGAAACGGACGCGGTCGACCGCGGGAACTCTCCGAGCCACTCAAGGTCGAGGACCGTCGGATTCATACTCGGTGTGTCGGCATCGGTCGGCCTGCCCTTTTGAGCACAATGTCCATCGGCCAAGGCGACAGTTCGTTCCGCAACGGCCTCGCCTCTGTGCATGGCACGCGACAGGTTCGAAGAGATCGCCCTCGCTGGTATTCCAGCCAAGTCAATCCCGGCTTTTAGGAAAAGACAAACACAACTCGTAAGCCGATATTGGCCCATCCTCAACGCCGAGGTTCGGTGAGCGACAGAAAGGAACGCACCCATGCTCTGCCAGTCGTCCAAGCTCATCCCAAGCACGTTGATCCACACGTGCTCGGGGACCTTGCGCCACAGCTTGCTGATCTTGCGGCTGTTGAGGCGAGCTACTATGGCTGCGAAGCCCACGCAATCGAATATCAGTACCGTTTTGCACCAAGAGCAAGCACCACGAGTCAGGTGCTCGTACCGTCGGGCAACGGGAGGCGTTGGAAACGGCGACGCGGGTCGCGATCGACCTCGGAGCACAATGTACCGACGACTCTCTCGATAATTTTCTTGTCGTGTGCTCTGCAGTTGGTGATACCCATGCCGACGCGCCTGGCAAGAGAAGGCCATTGCGGGCGGCCGCGTTGCCAGATCAGCCCGAGGTACGTCTCATGGCGCCGGTCGCGGTTCCACGGGTTGTCTTTGGGCGACGAAGCCACCGACTTCTTCTTTTTCGGCGGCTTCATCGGCTCCCGTTTTCGTACGACTCGGTTCGTCTTGTTGCGGCGCTGGATCTTGACAAGTGAGGGAGGGAGTCCTGCTAGAGGAGACTGTCGATTGAGTCCAGCGGGCGGCGAGGATATTTTTGACCTGCGAAATTTGATACGTATCGTTTTCAGGAAGTCTGAGTTGCCCGTCGAATAATTCAAGCAACAAGTGGATTATTGTTCATTCCAATTATTTTGTAGCCCAGCCGTCATCATGGAGCGTGGACGTGGACATTGAGCGGGTGCTTCATGACGTGGGTCGGCGCTGGGACGTAGCTGCCGTCGTTGCTTGGGTCCACATCGAAGCGGAACCGGTGAAGCAGGTTCGCCAGCACAATACGGAGCTCCAGCATCGCGAGGTTCATACCAATGCACGTGCGCGGACCGGCGTGGAACGTAAAGAACTTGGACGGCGGCAACTGCAGCAATTCGCCCGTGGCCGGGTCGATCCAGCGCTCGGGTTTGAATTCGGCGGCGTCGGGACCCCACACACGCGGGTTTCGTGCCATTGTGTACGCACTCAATAGCACGAGCTGGCCCTTGTAGATCGGGATATCGCCGCAGACAATCGTGTCGCGAATAGCCTGCTTGACGGTCGTCGGCGCCGCCGGTCGCAGGCGCAGAATCTCTTTGATGGTCGCTTCGAGGTACGTGAGGTTGCGTGTGTGATCGGTCGTCAGGTACGCAGTCTTGTCGTTCGCAACCGACGCCGGGAGGCGGATCGCCATTTCGTCGCGAATCGCTTTCTCGACGCGTGGGTTCTTACTGAGCTCGTAGAAGAACCACGCGAGCGTCGTGGCCGTTGTGTCGCGTGCCGCAATCACAAACGTGAGCAAAAAGTCCACGAGATCCTCCGAGCGGATACCGATTGCGTCGTCGCGGCTGTTCTCGACAAAGAGCTCGACCACACTCTTGATCTCTTCTTCGCCAGCAGTCGGTGGCGGTTTGTTCACGGCACGGTCGAGTCCCTGCTTGGTCACGTCGTGGAGCCACGCGTACACGGTCGACATGTGCTTGGCGAACTCGGCCTCAGTGCCCACGTTGAGCCAGCGCTGCAGCTTCCACAGCCACGTCGGGCGGCGGAAGCGCCACACAATCAGCGGCGACGCCGTGTCGATCGCGTGCTGGAACGGATGCGGGTCATTGGCCCCAATCCACTGCAAGTCGATGCCGAGGCCCATCTCCACGAACGTCTGCAACGTAAACTCGTGGAAGAGCTTCTTGAGATCAACGGGCTCGCCCGACTGGCGACCGGCCTCGATCACGTCGCACACTTGCTCCAGATTCTTGTGCATGCTCTTGTTCATGAACGCGCGGAGCGAGCGCGCCGAAAAGAACTTGGCTGCGGTCTTGCGCTGGTGGTACCAGCGCTCGCCGTCGACAGCGACGAGCCCGTGACCAAAGAGTCCCGTGACCACGTCGAGCTGGAACTTGCCTTTCTCAAAGTTGTCAAACTGCGTCGTTGTGATCTCCTCGATCGGCTCGGGCGTCGAGAACAGAATCATCTCGGGCGTACCGGGCACCGAACGCACCCACGGCTCGTTGTTGAACTCGAGCGAGAGATCGACGACCCAGTCGAGAATGCGGTGACCATTCTTCAGGATCTCGAGCGCATCGCCGAGCACTGGGAGCGACGTCTTGAGCCGGTGGATCTTGCGCAGCGGGATCGGCTTGCCGTCCTTATCGACCGCCACGAGCTTGGGGCGCGAGAAGAAGAGACGGTGCGTGAGCCCGACGAGCAGCAGCGCGAGCACGCTGCCGCCGGCCGCGAGCAGGTACGTGTCATGAGGTGGCACCACCAGCATGCTGCCGTCAGTGCGCGATTGAAGAATGGGCAGAGAGTCTCGGGACTGTCGCTGATGGAGCACTACGTGTAGGAGCAACGGAGACTTTGGTGAAGATCCTTCTTTGTCCCGTTGCCCGCGGTGGCGCCACAGCTCTGGCAGAGGGACCTTGGCTCTGCCAGCGGGCCGGCGCAATCGAAGGCAGCGTGCCGTAATCGGTGGCACAAGCTCTGAAGCTTTGCCGTGTTGTCAGTGACACGCCATCGGGTGTCACCAGCAGTTGCAAAAACGGGTCGCCGCTGAGGTCTGCAATCCAGTCCGATCAGAAACGAGTCACCCTCTTCCGGTACATGCTACCCATCAACTCACCTTGTATTGTCAGAACGGGCGACGAAAGGCGGTCCGGTTCTGCTGAGGTCATGGCAGTTGATGGCAGTTGCCAACTGCCGTCAACGGCCATCACCATTGTTGGTGGGACTGACGTCGCCTTTACTAAGGACATGGATACCATACCGGTAACGTTCGAGCCTACGCTAGCTCCCATGGCTCTCTCTCACTCTATACGCGCGAAGCCCGTGCCAACAGCGGGTTCTTCATGTGGAGCGTTGGGGCGATTTTGTAGCTCCCGCCGTTGGCAGCGTGATCGACATCGAGACGGAAGCGGAAGAGCAAGTTGGCGATCACAGCACGTAGCTCGAGCGTCGCGAGGTTCATACCAATACATGCGCGGGGCCCAGCGCTGAACGTAAAGAGCTGCGTGGCCGGGACGTTCTTGATCTTGCCGGTCGCGTTGTCGATCCAGCGCTCGGGCTTGAACTCGGCCGCGTCGTCGCCCCAAATACGCGGCAGGCGGCCCATCGCGTACTGCGCCATGCCCACGACCTCGCCCTTTTTGAGCAAGATGTCGTCGCAAATGACCGTGTCTTCGGCTACTTCCCGGAACGTGAACGGCACAGCCGGGTGCAGTCGCAAGGTCTCTTTGATGCACGCCTCCATGTACACGAGCTCGCGCGTATGGTCCGGTGTCAAGTACGTGTCGCGTGACACGCTACTTAATTGCTTGGCGAGCTCATCCCGAAGCTTCGCCTCGATGTCGGGGCGCTTGGCGATGGCGTAGAAGAACCAGCCGAGCGTGTCCGCCGTCGTGTCGCGTGCAGCAATCACAAACGTGAGCACAAAGTCGATCAGGTCCTCCTTCTGGATGCCCTCGGCACCGTCGTGGCTGAGTTCCAAGAACAGCTCGATCACGTTCTTCACGGAGCTCGTAGTGGCGACTCGGTCAGGATTCGCCTTCGCAGCAATGCTCTTGTCGATGCTCTCTTGAATCACGTCGCTAAGCCAGTCGTGCATCGTCGCGGCGTGTGCAGCAAGCTCTCCTTCAAGACCGACGCCGAGCCAGCGCTCGAACTTCCACCAGAAGCGCGGGCGACTCGCACGTGCAGACGTGATGGGCGATGCGCCGTCGAGTGCTTCTTGGAACGGGTGGAGCTGCTCCGTGCTGATGCAGTTGAGGTCCACGCCCAGCGCCATCTCTACGAACGTGTCGAGCGTAAAGTCGTGGAAAATCTTTTGCAGATCCACGCGCTCGCCGGTTGAAATCGATGCGTCCAGTAGCACGGTGATGCGGCCGAGCGTCTTCTGAACCGACTCGTCCAAGAAGCTGCGCAGCACCTTGGCCGAGAAGAACTTGGCCGCGGTCTTGCGCTGATGGTACCAGCGCTCGCCGTCTGAGGCCAACACACCACGTCCGAACAGCGTCGAGATGAGCTCAATCTGGTTAGGCCCCTTGGGGAACTTGTCAAAGTCGGTCGTCGTAATGGCCTCTACTGCCTCAGGCAGCGCGAAGACGACCGTGTCGGGCTGCCCAAAGAAGCTCATGCGGAACGGCTCGCCGTCGACTGCCAGCACTTCTTCGGCCATCCAGTCAAAGAAGTCGTCGACGCGCGCGGCGAGCGTGAGGATGTCGCCGAGCACGGGTACACGTGCCTTTGAGCGGTGGATCGTGCGGTACGACGGCTTCGTTGTGGTCGTACTGGTGTCGCGCAGCAGCACCGCAGCAGCGGCCGAGACCGCGACGACCGCGCCGACCGCGAGGGCCGAGACCTTGGCGTCGGAGAGCCCAAGCGACGTGAGTGTGGCCTGCATGGTGTCAAGTGAGAACGAAACGAAGGCGATGGAGAAGGGAACTGGTGCTGTAGTGAGCGGACAGGACGGACGTTCCGACAGCGTGGTCTCCGCGACCGATGGCTGACCGCCGGTAAAGAGGCAGAAGATCGACAGAGTTGAAGCACCAGTCGATCGTGTGCCAAAACCGGGTGACTTCCATATCGGGGGGAGCCGTTGTGTTGAATCAGGATACTACCTTCTTTTGGTACATCGGGAGTATCCGATCTTGTGACCTCTACCCGATGATATGCCAATCATTCACGTTCCCGTAGCGTCTGCATCGAATTAGGACCTCTATCATTCTATATGATGACCGCCAAGGGAATCTTGAAGCGCGCACCTGTCCGCTGGTGCTGGCTCCCAGCAGAGCTGCCACGATCCTTCGGTGTGGACATGTCCAGTTGACTGTGAACCCAGTTACGATATCCGGCCCCATGGACTTCCAGTGTTTCGAATGCATCACTATGAGGCGCCAGTAAAACTATGACTATTCAATGCGAGGACGGTATTACTGTACTAATACTACTTCGAGAGGCGGAAGCCGCTTCACGGGTGCACCACCGACGCACGTACGAGCAGCGGGTTCTTCATGGTCATGGTCGGCGACATCACGTAGCTCCCGTCGTTCGACGACAAGTCCACACGGAGCTTGAAGCGGTGCAGCAAGTTGGCGGCCAATACACGCAGCTCCAGCAGGGCCAGGTTCATTCCGATACACGTACGTGGACCGGAGCTGAACGAAAAGAACTTGGACGACGGGAACTGCCTGATCGTGCCGGACGCTTCGTCGATCCACCGCTCGGGCTTGAATTCGGCGGCGTCGGGGCCCCAGTTGAGCGGCAAACGCGCCATGGTAAAGGCCGGCGTCACAACGGTCTCACCCTCGCGAAGATGGATGCCGCCGCCAATCGTCGCGTCTTCGTTCACGCGACGGAACGTAAACGGCGCTGCGGGGTACAACCTCAAGGTTTCTTTGATCGTCGCTTCGAGGTAGAGAAGGTCGCGCGTGTGGTCGGTCGTCAAGTACGTTGTCGCCTCGACCGTGCTGAGTTTGGTCTTCATTTCGTCGCGAATGTTGGCTTCGACCTCGGGATGCTGCTCCAGGAGGTAGAAGAACCACGAGAGCGTATCGGCGGTCGTGTCGCGGGCCGCAATCACAAACGTCAACACAAAATCCACGAGATCCTCTTTCTGGAGACCGTCGACACCGTCGCGACTGCTCTCGAAGAAGAGTTCGACCACGCTCTTGACCGCCAACGGGTCTTTCGCATCGTCCTTGGCCGCGACACATTTGTCAATGCTTTGCTGGACGACATCGTTGAGCCACTCGTAGATCACGTCCATGCTGCGCGCAAGCACGCCTTCTCGACCGACACGCAGTTTGTGCTCGAGATTCCAGTACCACATTGGGCGACGGAACCGGAGAGACGTCACGGGGGACGCTGCGTCCAGCGCTGCCTGGAACGGATGGGGCTCGCTCGCACTGATACAGTTGAGGTCGACGCCCAATGCCATTTCCACAAACGTGTCGAGCGTAAAGTCGTGGAACATCTTCTTCACATCCACGTACTCACCCTTCGTTGCCGCATCGGTCAGAATCTCGACAATGCGACCCCAGCTCTTGTGAATCGACTGCTTGAGGAAGCTGCGGAGTACGTTGGCCGAGAAGAACTTGGCTGCGGTCTTGCGCTGGTGGTGCCAGCGCTCACCGTCCGAGGCCAGAAGACCGCGCCCAAACATGGTCTGCAGGAGCGCAATCTGGTCGTTCCCTTTCGGGAATTTGTCGAACTGCTTGGTCAAGATGTCGTCCACCGCCTCGGGGTTGCACACAAAGACAGTGTCGGGCTGTCCGGGGACGCGCATGCGCCACGGCTCGCCATTGAGTTTGACACTTTGCGCCAAGACCCAGTCGTGGAACGTGTCACCGTGCTTGACGACGTCAAGGAGACTCCCGAGCAAGGGCAGCGCCGAGTCGACCTCGTGGATCGTGACGTGTGGTGCGGCATCGTCGGCGTCTCGTTTGTTGTTCGCTGTTCGGGCGTAGGAGACCAGTAGCGCGGTGGCTCCTACGGCGGCCGCGGTAGCGACGACCAGCGCAGACGTCGTCACGGGCGTCTCGGTCCCTGGAAGCACGAACGCCGACATGGCCAGCACCATCGGAATCTGCGAGTGGGAGTGGAAGGGAAAGTGAAGGCAGCAGTGCACCCCTCACCTCCCCGGACGAGAATCCAGTTGGCCCACAGGATTCCCACGGGCGCAAGCGTGGGATGAGGGGCGCCCACGCTTATTGGGCGCTTCACGCGGCCATATCTCGAGACGCGGACAGTGCGAGTAGCAGCTGGTGGCCGAAGAATTTACGAAAGTGATATTCTGTCGCGAGTAGTAATATCTGTGGTACAGTATCACGGTACCGTACCAGTTATTGTAAATTTATTACTCAACAGAATTCTAAATATTTGGTTGCCGAACTCTGTGGACGGCGCTCAACGTCTAGATGCTGCACCAATGAGACTGGGGAAGCGTTCCCAACGCCGTACTCGGTATCTCGAGCCTGGACGAGAGGCGGGTGTCCTCTCGTGGATACGAAGAACTATGGCGTTGGCTAGAAGTTCTAAGACCCCGGATGCTCCGACTGGGTTGCAAAATCAGAGTGCATCGTGTCTTCCACAACCAGGATGTTGCTAAATGAGGTAAACACCGTATCAGCGTTCTGCACCGATTCAAGATCGTTCTGTACTTCGAAGTACTCCGGCACAGGCGCGTGCCTGCACTGTTTTCCTTGCCATGAGCACCACGCCATCCGATGCGGCGGTAGCACGCGCATCGGCCTTCTCACCGTGGACGTCGTCGCTGATCCCGACGGTCTTCGCCGGCGGCGTGACGCTCGTGGCCATGGCCGTGGCACTTGCCTTGTCGACCCACTACAGCCGTCGCCCACGCCCGGCGTGTCACGACGCCACGCCGCCACGCCGCACGATCCACTCGCTCAATACCACGATCCCCATTATCGGCGACCTGCTCTTCTTCACGCGCAACGCGCACCGCAAGCACGACCTCGCAACCGAGCTCTGTCTGCGCTTCAACGGTGAGCCGTGGCAGGCCCACATCGTTGGGATGCCCACGTTTGTCAACTTTGCCGACCCGCGGGCGATCGAAGAGATCACGACCACGCAGTTTGAGAACTTTGAAAAAGGCGCGTTCCAACGCGACGTCCTGCACGACTTGCTGGGCGACGGCATTGTCGCGAGCGACGGCGCGCGGTGGTACCACCAGCGCAAGACCGCGGTCAAGTTCTTCTCGGCACGGTCGTTACGGGATCGCGTCCAGCACGCCATGGCGCGCAACCTCGACCAAGTGTACACCGCAATCGACGCCACGCATGGTATTAATACCCAGGAGCGGGTGGATTTGTCCCAGCTCTTCCACCAGTTCACGCTGCAGACATTCGCCGAGGCCGGGTTGGGCGTCGCGATCCCACTGATCGGACAGCCAGAGCCCCACGCGTTCGAGCGCGCACTCGATGCCGCGCTACCGATCGTGTCGCGGCGTGGACGTTTGCCGCCGTTCGTGTGGAAGCTGGAGCGATGGCTTGGCGTTGGTCCCGAAAAAGTGCTGGCCGACTCGATGAAGATCGTGCGGCGCTGGCTCCACGATACCATCGAGCGTAGCCTCGAAGGTATTCGTCAACGACAAGCGGATGGCACTATAGACCACGCACACGGCCAGAGCATCGTCGAGCTCTTTGTCCAGCACAGTGGGGACGAGAAGGATGGTATGCAGCCCGACGATCTCCTCGACTTTATTCTCAACTTTGTCATCGCAGCACGTGACACGTCGGCGCTTACACTGAGCTGGCTGTTCTACGCGCTTGGGAAACACCCCGACGTCGTGGCGTCGATCCGACAAGAGATGCAGCACAAGATTCCTCACGGGACGCCATTCCTCACGGCCGACGACGTCCAGACGCTGACGCAGTTGGAAGCGGCGATCAAAGAGACACTGCGATTGTACCCCGGTGGACCCAACACGGTCAAGCAAGTCGTGCGCGACACGGTCATTTGCGACGACATCTATCTGTGCAAGGGCATGATGATCGGCATCAACGCGTACGCGCTTGCGCGGAACCCGCGAGTGTGGGGACCGGACGCGGCCGAGTTCCGGCCACAGCGTTGGATCGTTGACGAGGCGACCGGTGAACTGACGTACTTTCCCGCCTCGAAATTCTTTACGTTCCATGCCGGGCCGCGGTCGTGCGTTGGCATGAAACTCGCGATGCTCAACTTGCGCGTGGTCGCGGCGAACCTGTTGCATCGATACGAGATTGAGATCGATCCAGCGAACGATGGGAGCTACTTGAACGCCCCGACGCTCGTCATGAAGCATCCGCTGCTGGCGACGCTCGTACCACGCAGTGATTGATGGTCGGACGACACTCAAGCCCATGGATCGGCTCGCACGCTCGCATCGTCGGTTCAACATGGGTGTAGTTCACGTGATGGAGACAGTGGAGTCTCGGGACTCTCGTCTACGCTCGACCAAACCTCGATCGCGTGGTTGCGTTATATACGGTGCATTGCGATGATACCAACAGAGACGAGCAATTGGATCCGCTCGGACTGTAGGGCCTGGCCGTCCTGAACCCTAGATATGGGCCGGGTGTGGGTTCATACCATGTGTCTCTTGGTGGCTCCTTGGCTTCACACGGGTGGTCGTTACTGAGTCGGGCGAGCACGAGGCCGCATCTCTTCCAGACTGGAAATTCCAGAGCGTCGGAGGTCGCCAGAGTGATGGATGGGTGGATCCGCAGAAAGTTTCGGCATCCGAAAGCGGGCAAGTGGGCGAAGTGGACCTCCTCAACGAACTCAACTCAGTACATTACCACCTCCCAGACCAGTCGCTCAGAAGAAAATCACTCGTTTGTGATATCTCAAGGCAACGTTTATGTTCGTGGAGGCAACTCAGAACGTCGCGGGAAATGGTGGCGGTGCTTAGCTTCAAGTACAGTATTGACTCACGCCAGTGGCCCAGGATTCCTGGCAGGAACGCAGCAGCGAGTCGGTGGGAAGCGACCACCCAGCCACAGAAGTTCCCTCGGGAATACACTCCCACCCGTGAGTGGACCCGCTCACTCGACAACTCTCCACACCCCACGCAAGGCTACCAATCGACCAGTCCACTACTGTACTAGTATCGCCATGCTCGTGTTCGATCCGCTCGTGGTGTTTGTGAAGCGCCTACCGCCGTGGGCGATCGCGCTCACCTGTGTTGTCGCTGCTGCGGCGGTCGTGCGGACCCAGCGCAAGCAGGCGGCGTTGCTCAAGGGCAAGAAGCCACGTAAGATCCACTCGCTCGGCACAGCAATCCCAGTGATCGGCGACATGCTCGAAGTAAACAAGCACATTGGCGTGCGTCACGACTGGCTCACGGCACAGAGTCGGCGCTTTGATTTTGAGCCCTGGCAGATCAACATCCCGGGCACACCCGGGATGGTCGTGCTCACGGACCCCAAGTATATTGAGGCCGTGATGATCACGCAGTTTGACACGTTTGTCAAAGGCGTTCAGCACCGCACGATCCTCCAGGATCTCCTGGGCAACGGACTGGTCAACGCCGACGGCGAGCACTGGTACCATCAGCGCAAGACCGCGGTCAAGTTCTTCTCGGCACGCACGCTGCGGCTGTGTATGATGCACACAATGCAGCGCAACATGAAGCGCGTCCAAGACGTGCTCGATCCGCTGTGCAACAGTAGCGGCGGCAACCAGCTCGCCAACCTCTCGCAGCTCTTTAACCAGTTCACGCTGCAGACATTTCTCGAGGTTGGCGTGGGTATGGACACGCCTTTTATCGGCAAGGGCGAGCCCGAAGCATTCCAGCACCTCGACGAGGCCGTGACGATCATTTTGCGGCGCCGACTCGTCCCGCACTATGTCTGGAAGCTCCAGCGCTGGCTCAACGTTGGCTCGGAGAAGAAACTAAAGGCGTACATGGACGCACTGTACACGTACATCAAGGCCCTCATCGAGCAGTCGCTCACCCAAGAGCTGGAGGCCGACGCGAGTGTCGAACCCAAGGACGGCAAGATCCGCACGGCGATCGATCTGTTTGTCGAACACAGTCGCGACGACCAAGTCGGTGTGCGTCCCCACGACTTGGTCGATTTCGTACTCAACTTTGTAGTTGCGGCGCGCGATACATCTTCTGTGACGACGCTCTGGTTCTTCTACCGACTGAGCAAGCACCCAGAAGTCGAAGCAAAGCTCCGTGAAGAGCTCGCACTCAAACTGCCGGCGCTTGGCGTCGATCGTGATGGTTACATTACCGCCGACCACGTGAAGCAGCTCGTGTACCTCGAGGCGACGATTAAAGAGACGCTGCGGCTGCATCCAGCTGCGCCGTTCATGGTGCGGCAGGCGCTCCACGACACATTGCTCGACGACGACCTCTTTATCCGTAAGGGCCAGGCCGTGTCGATGTCGGTCTACGCCATGGCACGGAACCCGCACGTGTGGGGGCCAGATGCCGACGCGTTCAAGCCCGAGCGCTGGATCAATGCGACCACCGGCCTGCTCCTGTCGGAGCCCGCGACCAAGTTCTTTACGTTTAGCGCTGGACCACGCACGTGCATTGGCATGAAGCTCGCGATGCTCAACCTGCGTGTGCTCACGGCGAATCTCCTGCACCGGTACAAGTTTGAGATTGATCCGCGCAACGATGGCAGCCACGTGAACGCGATCGTACTCGCGATGAAGCACGAGCTCCTCGCCAAGGTCGAGCGAGTCTGAGACGACTGTCCCTTTGGCACGGTTGTTTCGTGCAGTCATGAACTAAAGTAGTAGGAAGCCAGTGTTGTGGAGCTCGATGATCTGCTGTGTCGTCGGGCGTGCTTCATCGCTTCGAATCGTGCCGGGCCGCAGCACGCGGTCGTTATAGCCACTAGTAAATATTAGCCACTAGATAATGCCATTCTCGTTGGATTGAATATGAAACTGGATCTCCTGAATTGACTACTATAGGCCATCGTACGACGCACGACCCAATTGTGAACACAGCAACTATCGACACGGTCAGACCAATCTGTCGTCCAATACTTTAGTATTAGAGTTGCAACTACCGCGTAGTACTAGTAGTATCTGCGATACCGTGGTCTCATGACTGGTGTCTCATGGTGCTCACTCAACGTATACCGTCACGCGACGGCGGCGACCACGCGCCGCGAACCGAAAGATCGTGGCAAGCGAGTTGCTGTCCAGAAATGGAAGGGATGAAGCGATCGGCTCGACCAACTGATGGTACCGAACGACGCTCAGCAGCGCCACTTTCCGATCCAGACTGAGTGGTCCCATTCGAATCATCGGTGCCTCCGTATTGTACGTGTCAAATGTGTCGTGGATATCTTCGGCGTCCATGGAACTCGGCAATGTGACGTCATCGAGGTAGATCGCGACTTCAACATAGTATAGATGTCGGTTCCGTGCGAGCATACAGTGTACGTTGTCGAGGAAGCTCCAGTCGGCGTCGCGTTCCACCTTGACCCAGAGATAGAGATAGTCAACATGCCGCGTGAGTGCGTGCGCCTCATCACCCAATACATCGAGGAAGCGATGCACGTGGCCCGGTGTTTGGGCGCTACGGAAGCCATCCAACATCAGTTTCGTTGCGCGACACGCTCCGCTCGCGTACAAGCCAATGATCGTCTCGGCGTTCGCCAGCGAAGTGTCACGCAGCTGGATCGTCTCGAGCTGTGGACAGTGCGTGCACATTTGCTGGTACCAGTCGTCGACCGGTTCCCCAGAGCAAAGTGTGTCGGAGCGAAGTCGCGTCCCAAGTGCCTTGATCAGATCTAACGCCTGTCCCATTTCAGGAGCATACACGTTCCCCATCAATAGCGCGGTGAGGCCACCGGTGGTCGGTGTCGATGCGTCGGTGAGTTCCGTGGTGTCGAGCGTCGCGTCGTTTACGTGGACCCACGCGAGTCCATATCCGGGGAGCAGGGCCCTCCACCAATCGGTTTGACCCGGCTTGACAAACGCACGGACCGCTAGGGGCGTCTCGAGCGTCAACACTGCTGGTGGTCGGCTACCACTTCCTCGGGGATCGTTCAGATAGAAACGAACTGCCGAGACCCACGTGAGCGCTCGTGTATCCCGTGACGTTTGGCGGCGGAGAAGCTGTCCCATCGGGTCGTCTGTCGCCTGAAATCGCTTGAGCAAGTCAAAAATGCCTGCTGTGAGGTGGACAAAGTCGGGATCGAGCTCCTGGATCATGGGGTTGGCGTGGCGACTGACAGCCACGTACGCGACATAGTCCCACATGCGAGCACGGCGATAGACTAGATCCGTGACCTGTGGATCGTCACACGTGAGCACGCGCAAATGGCGAAGCGTCGAGCTCGCCTGGGCGGCCGTCAATATGGCCTTGGTGGTGTACGGAGGCGACGTGTCGAACACCCCGAGCGACGTCACGCCGCGCGACACTGGCGACGCCTGACCAGGGACCGCAAGCAGCCGATGGAGCGCACGGACAAGGCTCGCAGAACAGCGGGTTGTGGACGTACTCGTGTCGTCTCGAATCGCTGGCAAGTGGTTGAACGAGACGCCCCACTCGGCGAGCCGGCTCATGTAAGAGAGCGACTGGAGGCTGACAGCTATCTCGAGGTCTTCAAACTCGACGTGTCGAATCTTGAATGATGCAACCGTGTGTTGCTCTTGCCGCCCAAGCTCGCTTTGACTGTGGCGCTGCAGCATGACCAGCGGTACGATCGCGCCGAGGGCGCGGTCGATGCGATCGGTCTCTTCGACGAAGCGCGAGTGGATTTTCTTGCAGCGCACACGGACAGGGATTGCGCACGCTGCGTCGTTCCCGTCTTGACACGATTCCACGAGACTTGCCCGGATATCGACATAGTCGTCCGAGAACGTGTGGAAGCCCGTGAGCCAGTCGGCCAGCGGCGTGAGATCGTCTCGCGAATCCACGTCCACGCTTAGCCCCAGCACCAGCGGTGGCGGCGGACGTGGCTCGCCCTCGTCGTCGTACCAGCCCACGAGGCACCGGGGCCAGAGCTGTGCGATTGCGTACGACACGGCGGAATCTGGGACCAATGTCAGTTGGTCGAGGGCTTCGGCGACGTGACCGACGCGCTGTGGAGTGAGCCACAGCACGCGCGTGGTCGTGGAGAGAGCAGTGCGGTCGTCGTGTACGGAGAGCGGAGGCGGGAGCGGTGCCGTGTCGCGGATGCCGTACACGCGGCACGCACGGAGGGACGTGTACCACGGCCGCAAGCGCTCCAGGAACGCGGCATCCGCTCCGTCATCAGCGTGTGGCGGCATGTTTGTTTTGCGCGCTCACCGCCGCTGTGCCGTGGCAGAGAATGCACTGCTGCCTCATCTACCCAATCAGGAGCTTGGGTTGGGCAACAATTTGGAATTTGAGCGAATCCCCGGCGTCTGATATCGTCAAGCGGAAGTGGTATGGTCGAGAGCTTGGCTTGCAAGTGCGATGATCGAATCCTGTAGCCACGCGTCTGCCGCCATTCGTCCAGCGTCCAGTGCGAGAGATGACGAGTGTGCTAATCCCTTGGTGGTGTGGGGTCCGACGTTTTTTAAATACGACGCGAGTGGCGAGCAATTTGAGTCAGTTGCATGGTAGACAAGATGAACTCGTTTACTCTAGGGTAAAGGTCACTGTACGGATGCGGTGCGACGCACTGAACTCGAAGATGTTGGCGAGTACGTGGCTGTCCAGCACAGGTAGCGACCACCCAGTGGATTGGTTCGAGCTGTGCTGGAGAACACTCAGCAGCGCCAGCTTTCGTTGGAGGTCCAGCGGTCCCGTTCGGATCGCGAGCATCTGAGTATGGTACTGGTCGAACTGCTTGTGGAAGTCGGCTGCGCCTGGAGGCTTGGGGAGGTCGTGCTCGAGACAGATGTAGATGATGACCGAGTAGAGGCGCCGGTTCCGCTCGAGCATGCCGTGTAGACTCTTGAGCAGGCTCCAGTCTTCATCACGTTCGACTTGGACCCAGAGATTGAGCTCTTGTACGTGCTGTGTCAGCGCGTGTGTCGCATCCCCCAGCACGTCGAGAAAGCGATCGACGTGGTGCGGTGACCGACCGCTGTAGAACCCGTCGAGCCGCAGCTTCTTCGCACGACACGTGCCGCTCGCGTACAAGTCGATGATGGTCTTGGAATCCGCCAGCGACGTGTCACACAGGTCAATGTGCTCGAGCAGCGGACAGCTCACGCACATGCGGCAGTACCAGTCGTCGACCGTCTCACCGCCGCAGATCGATTCGGCTTCAATAAAGCGAAGTCGGTCCCCGAGGAGCGCGATCACGTCCGACGACACGTTCATGCCGTCTGCAAGCACGCTGCCCAGACAGAGCTCGGTCACACCACACGTTGTGGTGCTTATCTCCGTTGCGACGATGGGCGTCGCGTCGTCGCGATGGACCCACGCAATGCCACAACCCGGTAGCATCACGCCCCAGTAGTCCACGCAGCCCAGTTTAGACCCCTGCGCTATGAGCGCACGGCAATCAAGCGGGGTTTCCACTGTCAAGACCGCGTGCTTGCTCTCCGTGTCTCTATCAGGGTCGTCTAAACGAAAGCGTACAGCCGAGAGCCAGTGCGTCGGCCGCGGTTCCGATCCCCAGTGAAACATGAGCTCGGTGATCGGGTCCTCGGCTGCCTGGATGCGCTCCATCGATCGGAAAATGTCGCGCGTGAGGTGGACAAAGTCTGGATCGAGTTTCCGGAGACCAGGATTCGCGTGGCGACTAAGTGCGACGTAGGCGACATAGTCCCACATACGCGCACGTCGATCCACTAGATCCGCGTCGTCTGGATCTTCACACGTCAGGACCCGTAGACGCTGAAGCGTCGCGCTCGCTTGGGCAGCCGTTAGGACTGCCTTGGTGATGTGACGCGGCGACACGTCAAACACCGCGAGCGTCGTCACGCCACGCGACACGGGCGACGCCTGACCGGGAACCGCCAGCAGACGATGGAGTGCACGCACGAGGCTGACGGAGCACTGGGTCGTGGTCGTGGGTTCGCTTTCGCGAACGGCCGGCAAGTGGTTGAACGTCACGCCCCAGTCGGCGAGCCGACCCATGTAGCAGAGCGTCTGGACATTGACGACCATGTCGAGCTGCTGGAACGCAACGTGGCGGATCTCGAATCGCGCAGCCGTCGCCGTCTCGTCGTTCCCGTCACGGCGCTGCAGCATGACTAGTGGCACAAGCGTGTGCACGATCGCATTGATGCGATCGATCTCAACTGCGTCGTCGGAATACGGATCTTGGGTCGTGCAGCGCACCCGTATGGGAACCGCAAGCACCGACGCGTTCACATGGTCGTACAAGGCTGTTGATTTGATGTTGCTCTGGACGCGCGCGTAGTCGTCCGACAGCGTGTGGAACCCGGTCAGCCAGTCGGCCAGGGGCGCGAGGTAGTCACGGGAACGCACGTCCACGCTCAGCCCCAGCACGAACGGCGGCGGTGCAACCGCCGCCCCTTCGTCGTCGAGCCAGCCGACGAGGCTCTTGGGCCAGAGCTGAGCGATCGCGTAGCGCACGGCCGTTGGGCGGACGGGCGCCATGAGCGCCAGTAGATCGAGCGCCTCGGCGACATGGCCGATGTGTGCGGGCGCGAGCCACAGCACGCGAGTCGCTGTCGTGTCGACAGCGTCATCGTGGTCGTCGTGTAGCGAGAGCGGAGGTGGCAGCGGCGTCGTGTCGTGGATGCCGTAGAAGTAGCATTTGCGCAGCGCTGCGTGCCACGGCCGCAAGCACGCGAAGAGCTCAGCGTCGTCCATCGGTTTCCATTGCGTGGGTCGCCCTCGGTGGGTACGCTAGGACAGTAATTTGACCCAATCAACTCCGCTATTCGTTTGTAAACACGAGTTTCTGCGAATCAACGAGGCGTGCGTAATGGAGGTGCCGTATGAGTCACACGGTGTGGCAGTCACTGACAGCCTGTGACAGGTGACCCACAATTAGGGATGGTAAAAACCTACATGTTTTGTTGCGACCAATTAGGTGCTTGGTTTTTTTGGCCAAAACCTAATTTTCGGCTTGGTTTTAATAGCCTTCTATATTAGTGTACTGGGATCCCACACACCCAAATCTAATGTATTTGTATCATTTGGCGAGTTTGCTTG
>JAADXQ010000054.1:0-46488 GCA_023337915.1 Pythium angustatum | reverse complement strand
GAACGCGTCGGAAAAGGACGAGGACGCAGAAGACGAAGACGACTTGGAGGCGACGGCAACCGCGAGCCAGAACTTGGAGTCGCGTGCGCTCACGAACGAGCCGTTGGAGGTCGAGCGCCGCAGCGGTGGTGGTGACGCCCTACGCGACACAGGCATTTGGTCCAAAGAAGCGAGCGTGCCCACGGCTTCCTGTGTAGTGGACGCGGCGGTGGCGGTGGCGGTGACGCTAGTTGGTCGGGGATGCGCCATGTTTCCTTTTCTCATGTTGAACCAGAGGGCGTGAAGCGAAGGACGGCTGGAGGCATCACATTCACGCAACCTAAAAACAAATATTTGTCCCTCCAGGGGGATTACTGCGCTTCCCACTGTACTCGTCTCACTCGTGTGGATGTTGCAGAAATGTCGTTTGAACGTGGTAGGGGCTATATCTGAGAATAAATTGATAGATGGGTGTATCTGAGGGTATACGCGAGTCTGAATAACTCTTATCCACGGATTTTCTCGAATCCTGGCAAGCTGCCAGTGGCAGCTGATCACCGTTGTTACACACCAGCAAGTAGGGGATCGCACTCCAACTGGTATCCTTCTGAATGCGTTCATGGCTTTGAGTCGGTAGAAACGAATGGAGTGGATGGGATAATGTCGACAGAAAGCAATGTGAAAGCAGTCTCTCGAAAGAAACGCCGGTTACACTATACAGGTGAATCAGGGATACGGTATACAGCATATCTTAGATTACTTCCCATCCTTCGAACTTTCTGGCACCTTGCGTAATTTACGAAGCGGTGTCAACACACGGACAGGAGTTGGCCGTGCCACCTTTCGTAATTTACCTCCGTGGATCGCAGCATCGTTCAAAAGGGGCTCGTTTTTGTTTGCCTGTTTGAATCCCCAGCAAAGGGTTCGGCGTCGAAGGAGGGGCGAGCAGGATTGGAGTGGCGGAGAACGCCCGCGCGCGGGGGAATTTCAACTCCACCGGACCGACCCACAGAACCCACCCACAGTCACACCGTCGTCTAGAACAAAAGCCCGGAACTCAGTCATCCACATCCGCGCATCTGTCGCCACCTTCAGCCGTGCGTTCATCCACCCAGGTACATTCATCCTCGAGGCGAACGGAGTTCCCTCCTTCTCTTCTCTCTTCTCTGGAACCGGAACATGTTCTAATGCGCATTTTGGTGTTCCGCATCAGAAAATCCATTTCGGAGTCGATCACCACACGAAAGTCACCATGCCGACCGCGTTGTCCCCGATCAAGTCGAAGCGCCTCGATGAGAAGGCGTCGCTGCAGACGCTTAACTCGCGTCTTGAGCTCTATGTGCTCCGCGTCAAGGAGATGGAGGACGCGAAGAACGTCGGCGAGCGCGAGCTTGAGACGATCCGTGAGCGCATGCAGAAGGACATTGACAACGTAAAGTTCCGTCTCTCGCACGAGCTCGAAGAGACCCGCAAGAAGCTCGATGTTGAGCTCGATCAGAAGGCTCGCCTGCAGGTGCTCGAGCAGGAGCAGCACGTCGAGTTGGTCAAGTTGCGCGCGCAGGTGAAAGAGCTGAGTGAGATCAAGGCGCTCGCTGAGAGCCTCAAGGTTGAATTGAGCAAGGAGAAGGCGAACGCGCAGTCGTCGAAAGAAGAGCTTTCGACGCTCACGACGCAGCTCCAGGCCGCGCGCCGCCGCATTAAGGACCTGGAGCGCGAGAACCGCAGCCACGAGGCCATGCTTAACGATGCGACCAAGGAGCTTGAGCACCTGCGCAAGAAGAGCGCCGACTTTGATCTCACGCGTGACAGCGAGATCTCCAGCATCCGCAAGGAGATGAGCACGAAGCACACGGAGGCGCTCGCGCAGTGGAAGAAGGACACGGAGGACCGTCTCCAGGGCGTCGAGAAGGAAGTGCGCAACTACTTTGAGAGCGTCGTGTCGGGCCTCAAGAACCAGGTTGAGGACCTCTCGGGCGAACTCGACTCGACCAAGAAGGAGCTCGACCGCACGGCCAACGACTATGAGGAAAGTTTGCAAGTTCGCCAGAGCCTCACCGACAAGGTCGCGCAGCTCGAGCGCGAGTACCGCGAGGAGCGCACCAAGTTCAAGGACGACCGCAAGGTGTACGAGACCAACTTGGAGAAGCTGCGCTCATGGAAGGTGACCAAGGAAACCGAGTTCAACGACCTCATGGACGTCAAGATTGCGCTCGATGCCGAAATCGAGACCTACCGCCGGATCTTGGACCGCGAGGAGACTCGCGTGGGCCTGCCAACGCCCCACACGACACCGAACAAGTCCCGCAAGCGCAAGAGCGATGCAAGCAGCAACGTCTCGAAGCGCGCCAAGCGCTCGGCCGCGCCGACGGCGATCCATATCGCCCACTTGGACCTTGAGAAGGACCGCATCGTGCTCGAGAACACGAGCGATCTCGCCGTGTCGCTCGGCGGCTGGGAAGTGCGTGGCCGCGCCGAGAACCAGGTCTTCCGCTTCCCGTCGACCTATTCGATGCGCCCCAAGTCCAAGATGACGGTGTACTCTAGCAAGCGCAACAAGAACGCCAAGGACGAGCGCAAGCCGAACGAGGACTCGTTCCTTGCGACCAAGTTCTCGCTGAACCAGTCGGGCGACTTCGCCGTGTTGCTCACGAACGAAGGCGTGCCTGTGAGCATGAAGGGCGAGGGCCTGCCTGCCGACGAGATCAAGAAGCTCGAGCAGGAAGTCTTTGCCGAGCTAGAAGACGAAGCCCCGGGCAGCGAAGGCGTACGTTACACTCGCTGCGGTTCCTATGTCGTGGATCGAACTAACATATTCTCTCTGTTTTGTATGTCTACTGCAGTGTGGTCTCATGTAAGAATGGGCCGAGTCGTCTCGCCCGCCCCATGCTTCCTATCTATCGTCTCGCGGTGGAGTCGCGTCCCTCCCCCTTCTCGAGTAGCGAGAGGGGAGATCTCTGCGTCTGCTCGCTCTCTTCCTCCTTTTTTTGCTGCAGCTGCTTGCGTGCATTGCTTTCTCTTTTTTGTCTCCTGTATTGCCAATTCCGTCGAAAATTTCCGATTTGCGCCTATTCAGATGTCGGCAAACAACTGGCCAACAAATGTCCAGCTTCCTTTGATTCGTTGAAATTAAATATGTAAACACTTTGATTGGCTTTGACGGTACGATTATGTCCAATGAGAAGCAATAATGAGAAGCGTTGAAGTGACCTGACCTGGAAACAACTATGGTGCTTTTGATTGGCTGTAATTGTTCGGATTCCAGGTTGCACCGAACCTATACCTCCGTTGTATAGTATTGGTTTGCTAACAATGGAGGTGAACGTTTTGCGGCGATTGGAATCCGGCGATTCTTTGGGACGGGTTCGGAAATTTTGAGAAGAACCGGCAATACACAATGCTAACAGAATACAATCCCACCCACCATATCGATCTTGTTGCTGGCTCGCGTCATGATGTAGACCGCGACGTGGTGATGTACACATGGCTGTGATTCTGTAGCACGTCATAGATGAGCGCCCCAAGCGGCAGCTCTTCCTTGCCGTCCTTGACGATCTTCGTGGGCACGCCCAGCTCGCGCCAGCCTTGGTTCGTCTCGTCGTCGTACCGTGCAATCGCGACATGGCCCAGCCACACGACCTGCTGTGTACCGAAGCCGCAGTGCACGGGAATCAGCTTGTCCTTGACGTGGGCCATCACCACGATTGTGTCGGCGTCGCCTTCGTTCCGTTGCACGGAAAAATCGTGCGGTGCGTCGTTATCATCATCGTCATCTCGTGCGTTTTGTTGGCGCTTTCCGCGTTGGATGTTGACGCCGCGAGCGCGTGTTGAAGTTGTTGGTGAAGTTGGCGGCGTTGGCATTTTTGTTGGATATTGCGTCGGGAGAGTCGGTGGAATGTTGTTGCATCGGATGGGTGGGCGGTTTTGCTCCCAGCTGTTTACTCTGGTCGGGGTGTACCGGTGTTGTGGTACAGGTTGTGCAGTCGCACTACAGAGTCAGCGGTTGATGACGGCGGATAGGGCTGTCTCAACGGCCCTGTCGCCAACTCACTTGAAATTTGTATGTGCCAGTGATCGCCATGTCGCAATTTCGAATTTTTCCAGGTATTTGTCAAAATATAGGGAGTTTGCTCCCAAGTGTCAACCTCGCCAACACCTTTCCCATCATTCCTTTCCTGGAAGCCGGCACAACGAGCGTCCCCCCTCTCTTGACCCGTCGGCGACCATGAAGAACACCATCTTCAGTGCGTACTCACTGCCCTCCTCAAGGATGTATCGTCATGTATTTGTGTGCTAACGTGTTCTCCATGTCCTTCTCTATCCAGCCGTGGTGGTCTCACTCATGTCGACGGGCTGTGCGTTCTACGCCATGGCCTACCCAGCGTGGTTCCAGCAGCACTACAAGCGCGACGGGAAAGACATTTTCCAGGGCTACGGACTCTTCGCGTTCTACTCGACCGGTGAGCTCGAGGATCCGTTCTACGCGTCCGAAACTATGCTCCAGTACAGCGACTTTTGTGAATCCAATTCCTCTACGCCCAACTACATGGTCGGTGGTGGCGACCAGTTCCACAAGGTTCTCTGTGGCAAGGCCATGAAGTCGTGCCAGGCCACGACGTCCGTGGGCGCTGCCGTCTCGGTTGTCGGCTTGCTCATGTCTATCGTCGCTGTGTTCAACCCGTCGGCCGGCAAATCGGAGCGAGTCGTGTCGTTTGTGACGCTTGTTGGCTGTACGTCCCCGTGATGGAATTGCGTTGCTGGGGCATGGACGGGAAGTCTGATTCTGGAGTATTTATTCATGCGTAGCGATCCTCCTGGCCGTCTCGCTGGTGATCTGGGGCTGGGGTGTGCAGCAGCGCCTGTACCAAGTCGACTCGATCAACCTCATCTTCAACAACTGCAAGGCCGATCGCCACGATTGGTCGTGTTGGTTCTACGGCTTTAGCTTCTGGGTGTGTCTCGCTGCCGTGATTTTGCTGTCCATCGCCGGTTACTTGAGCTCGGCTGGTCGTGCCGAAAAGATCCGGTATTTCCGCAAAGAGTACGAACGTGACCTCGCTGTCGCGATGCAGCAGTCGCTCGAGCACGACGCTGCCGCAGCCTCGCAGCATGTGAATGGTGCGACACCTCACATTGGCACCTTCCAGCGGGCAGATACGCAGAACAACTTTGGTCAGCAGCAACAGATGCCTCCATTCCAGCAGCAGCAGCAGCAGCAACAGCAACAGCACATGGCCCCGTTTCACCAACAGCAGCACTCGCAGTATGCGCCGGAGGCGGCTTATCCGCAGTTCAAGGAGGAGCGCAAGAACCACACCTTGCTGGGACGACAGCCGAGCGGTGGCGTTGTCTAGAGTCTGGCAGCGATGTCCAACCACGCATTCACGTCGGCCTTCCCGTCGGCAAGCATGCATCGCACGTTGGACGACGGCAGCTTGTTTTCCCCAGCTCCTTTTGCTTTTCTTCAATTTGTATGTGTTACCATAGCCTCTCAAACAAGCCGAAAATGAACCGTATAAAAAGCTCTTCACTCTCACACTCTTTTCTATCTCGCCCTTGCTTACTTGCCTTCCTGCTGCTTTTTGGGCTTGCGACCGGGCTTCTTGCGCGGACGTCCTGACTTGGTCAGTGGCACGCTGCTGGCGTTTACCTTTTCTTTGCTTGGGGTCGCATCCGACTCAGCATCCTCATCCTCGTTCTCATTCTCCTCGGTGCCTCCTTCATCTTGGTCATCTGCATCCGAGTCCTCATCTTTCGTCTCGGTACCACCGTCGTCTCGTGCCGCTTCGGCTGCAGCTTTCGCGGCTTGCGTCGCTCGGCGTTTCTGCTGGCGAGAACTCATACGTGTCGCTGGTTGGATCGGTCGACGCTTCCGTGTGCGGGGTTTCGCTTCGCTATCGCCGGCGGCGTTTGCGTTCGCCGCTTCCGATGTGGACTGCTGGCTCTCGGACGCACTGTGCTCGTCTCCGGTGGTATTCGCAGCCGAAAGACGCGGACGCTTCCGCTTGCGGGTTTCTACACCGGTGGTGGCTTGCGCGGGAGCACTGTCTGCTTGGTCATCGTCCGCTACTCGCGCGGTTCGTCGACGAGACGGGGATGGGGAATCCGTCACGCTGTTTTCACGATGGCGCAGTCGCGTTGACATGCGATGAGGCGTCGTGACCAACTCGGTGGACGGTGCATTCGACGTGGGGCTTCCGACAGAAGGGTTGGAGGTCGGGGCCTCTTCCTGGCTGGTACCAACGGCCGAAACCACAGACACGGAGGGCGTCTGTATCGTCGACGGTGCATTGTTTGAGCCAGACGGCTCAGACAGCGCTGATGGGGGCTTCGAGACGGTGGCTGCGGGCGCGGCAATGGGTGGTTGGGGAGGCATCACTGGAGGGTTGGACGCGACGATTGGCGGGAGAGTGGGACGCGCTGGTGCTGCAACAGCTACCGGTGGCGTGACACTTGGCGCCGCAGCTGTGGGCGTTGTTGTCGGCGTCGTCTTCATGATTGTCTCTTCCTTCTTCAAACTCGCCTTTCGGAGCGTCTCGGTCAATGTCTTGGCGAAATGGAGCAGCTCGACGCCCTTTTGCTTGGCGTCTTGGTGGTCTTGCTTCTCCGATTCGGCGATCACGTGCTGGCAGAACAAGTACACTTGCTGTGCGAAATGCTCCCACTCCGCGATCACACCCTTCGCGACATCGCGCTGGATCATCGCCAAGTCCACAAACGACGAACGCGCTGGCGCTTCTAGTCCAGAGGTGCTGGTCGCGATTGCACGCGACGAGAACATCGCCGGATCCACGCCTTTCGACTTGGCCACAGATACGATCTTGGACAGTACGTCCAGCATCATACTCCGACGTAACGCGCGCAAATTGACGAGCGCTATCTCACGCGCCGCATCTGCTTTTGCAACAGCGGGCGCAGATGCGGGAGTTGGCAATGGAGCAGGTGCAGGCAGTGGCGAGGGTGAGGGCGCTGGTACTGCCGTGGGGGCTGGCTTCGACATCGGCGCGAGTACTGCCGCTTGAACTTGCACTGGCGTCGGTGCTGGCGTTCGTGGGTTCGCAGCTGGGATCACGGCTTGTACTGGTGCCGTCACTGGCATTGGTGCTACTGCCGATGTCACCGCAACGGGTTTCGCTGTCTCGAGGGCGTGAGGGGCCGTGACAGGCTCGGGGGCACGCGGTGCAGTCTCCACAGCCACAACACTTGAACGATCAGTTCTTTCACCTGTGAGCTTTTTGTCGGCTGGCGATGCTGATGCGCTCGCGCTCACTGATCGCACAGCATCGGCAGCAGGTGAGATACTGGAACTCTCGGCCACAACACCATTCGACTTGTCGACGCCGTCCGTTGTCGCGTCCTCTTCGGTCTCGCTGACAACAGATTGCTGGCGTCGCGGACGGCCGCGCGGTCGGTGCTGAAGCGACTCCTTCTCACTGTCTTCTTCGGCACCTTTTTCCTCCCGCGGCTCCTTTGTGTTGGCCTGGTGTTCTACCTCCTTTGCGACTGCCTGCTCCTCTTCCTCCGCCTTCTGCTCTCGCTCAACCGCGACCTTCTCTCTCTCTTGCGCCGCCTTTTGTTCTTCCTCCTTTTGTAGTCTCTCCTTCTTTTCGCTCTCGCGTAATTCTTCTAGCTGCACAAACAGCTTGGACAGCTCGACGGGCACCGGCGGCAGCTTCCACACCTGCAGGAGCCCGCCAAACTGTTCGCGTGGCAGTGGGTCCGCAATCAGATCGTGGAGGTTCTGGTCTCGCTGGCCACTGCGGATCTGCGTGATCTCGTCATTCAGGTACGCAATGGCTGCCTCTAGCTGCGGCAGAAGACCCTGCGCTGCCTTGGACGTCGTCTGCGCTGGCGGCCGTGCGGCCATGGTGACGGCTGGGGAATGGGGAATACTCCACGACGAGACCACTTGGGGTTTGTGTTGCCAAATGAGAGTAGATCGCTCCTTAGCAATGGCAGGTTGCCGAAAAGAGGTACAAAACCTAGAATTCAAAACCTAGATCCGGTAAGGTGTAAGATCGCGTTCACTTTTCACCACAAAAAGAGGTCTTGAATCAACATGGAGGAAACCGCAGAGGACGGCAAGTCGACGATCGCTGCGAAGCGACTTCGTCACGACGACGACGTACCAGCGACGGGAACGAAACACTTGGTACCATCCAAAGACCAACAGGACGATGCAGTCACGCGAGAAGCGGATGCGAAGCTAAAGAAACGACGTTTAGAGACGCCGCCAACGACGACCGATTCAGCAACGAACGACGCGCTCGAACCCATCGAGACTGGCGATATTGATGCAGAAGCTGAGCTCATGCGCGCACTCGAAGAAGCGATCGAGAGAGATGCAGCTGCGCCGTCAAAGGGGGCGATCCCGACGATTGTCGACGAGGACGACGACTACGACGAGTCGGACTAACGCCGCAGCCTGGTGCCTGTCCAGGCCGAACGCATTGACAGTGCGGTTCGAGACCTTGCCATGAGGTTACGCCCACGTACCCTCTTCATTGTCTTGGGCAGTCTCAACGCCAAGATATTCTTAGGTGAATAGGACCGGCGATCATCGGCATGAAGGTTTATTTGCGTCGATGGGAGAGGCCATTGCGTCGCACCGCTGTCGATTGCGTGGGAGGCTGCATCTCTGCCCGCACAAATCATACGACGCGTGATGGGCTCGGATGGAGAGGCTGCGAAGCCTGTGAAGCGTGGCTCGCAGGCCGGCGAAGGCAAGGCGAAGTCGGATGAGGTGGCCTTCGCGGTGGGCGACGCGGTGCTGGTTCAGGCAGCCGACGACAAGAGTACGTTGCTCTTAGCGACGATCGTGCGAAAGCACATGAGCGGCGAATTCACAGTCGAATACTCGGACTCGGGCAAGACCGAGAAGTATGTCAAGGCCGAACGAATTCAGCAGAAGAAGCGAGCTGCCTCGAAATCGAAGGCTGCGAGTGCGACAACGTTCGAGAAAGGAGACAAAATTGCTTATCGTAACGACGAGACCAAGCAGAAATGGCGCGATGGGGTCGTCAAGATGTGCCGAGACGACGGAACCCTCGACATCGTGGACGCGGAGACGCAGAGCGTCGTGAAAAAGGTATCAGCAAAGGATGTGAAGAAGAAATCCCAGGATGACGAAGACACGCACAAGTCGGTTGATGGCGTGGAAGAAGTGTGGGCCGTCGGGGATCGCGTCGAATTTCAAAGTGGCAAGTCCTGGCAGCTTGGGCACGTGGTGAAGAAACGAAAAGATGGAACGTACGACATCTCGCACGAGAGTGACGAAGAGGAAGTTGCAGAAAAGGTCTCCACGAAGAAGATTCGAAAAGCCAAATCGAAGGCCGCGAAAGAAAACCGCAAGGGCAAAAAGAAAGGGAGTGACGATGAAGACCACGAGAGTGGTGAGGCTGAAGACTCATCCATTCGTAAGCGGAAGTCGAAACGCAAGGAGTCGAAGCAATCCGATGTAGATGACGATGCGGAAGACGACGATGACGATGCAAGTGACTCAAACCAAAAGAAAAGCGCCAAGTCTGGAGAAGGTAGTCGAGGACGTCGCAACACGCGTCGAGGTCTGCGATTTGAGCAGCTACGCTTGCATCAACTGGTGGAATTCGAGGATGACAACGGGCGCTCGCATCGGGGGTATGTTAAGCTCCTTCGCAAAGAAGACCGCGCGTGCGACATTGAGCATGAAAGCGACACGGATCGTGTCTCGAAGCGCGTTCCGGCTGCAAACATCGCACCCGTGTCAATGCTCTCGAAGCTGTGGGGACCGTCACGAAATGCCCAAACATTTGCGCTCAATTCGCGTGTATACTACCGCACGAAGGAAGGAACGGAACGCAAAGGCTTCGTGATCAAGATTTGTCGCGATGACGCAAAGGACTCCTCATCACCAGCCTACGATATTGAAGATGAACTCGAAGGCGACGTCGTCCGCAAGGTACCCGCCTCAAAGATGCGCCTTGTGCCGTGGATCAACTACCCTTCGATCTCGATGCCCTCCCTTCCCTCGCTTCCTGGTTTGCCATCAATGCCCGGGATGCCTTCAATGCCATCATGGACTATGCTTCGTAAAGGTATGCAAGTGCGCGTGCGACGGCGCGACAAGGACTCTTCTCGAGTCTACTGGCAAGATGGCGTGATCTTACGCCTCAAGAAGGATGCAATGTGTGTTGTCGAGTGCGTCGACTCGGAGGGGTCAAAGATCAAGGTCACAGTCAAAAATGGTGATGTGCGGCCCAAATTCAACTCACCATTTGCTGGAATCACTCTCCCCACCCTGCAGCTTCCTCAAGGTCTTTACCCGCCCAAGAGCTCGGTTGAAGTGCTTGCGGAAGGGAAGTCGAAAGTGTACATGGGCACGGTCGTATCTGTGAACGAAGCAGAGAAGACATATACGATCCTCTACGCTGACGGCCGGAAGGAGAAGAATGTGGCTTCACAGCGGGTACGGCTCAGCTTAAGAAAGCTGCGCATTGGAACGGAAGTGGAAATGATCGTTGAAGGACCATGCAAAGACGTCTCGAAGTTGGACGGAGAGGTGGCATGGGTGCATCGCGACGAAAAAGTGGCGGTCCGAGTCAACGGCGGCAACAACGATGTCTTTGCAGAGGTGTGCACACATGCCATCATGGTCGACGGCCAACCTGCGTTCGCGGCTCCGCTGAGTAGCACCTGGCTCGAAATGCTCGGGTTCTACGCCAGCCTTGCGCTCGAGATCGTGGTATTCCTGTGGTTTTGCTTCGGATTGTGCGTTGAGATCGGAGAAATGACGAGTCTTCACGGAGAAATCGCGCCCGACGTCCTGAGCGATGCCCACAGCATGATGACTTTCTACCAAGCACGGCAAACAAACTGGCAAGAGTGTCGCCATACGGCCGTCAACGGAACGCACCTCACCATTCCCCAGAGCTTCATGGTGACCGATCGCACGTGGCTTTTGGCGATGATCATCCTCAAAATCGTGCTCACGATTGTGTGCGTTGGGTTCTCGTGTCGCTTGGTGCACAACAAGATTAGTGCGATCCAGGACAAGTACGTGTACCAGAGCGAATCGAAGCCTACACCTTGTCCGTGTTGCTAACATCTGTGTCTGTCTCCTTGCAGCTACATCGACGTCAAAGAATTCCAACAAGATCGAGTGTTGCGCAAGCATTTCGCGCGCTTCATGGGGTTGACGATTATTGTGTGCTTCCTCACGCTACTGATTTACGCGTCGTTGCTCAACCGGTTCGATTATTTCTGCCTCTTCGGCGTGAAGAACCTGAAGCTCGACAGTTTGGCACTCAATGTGGATGTCTTTGCCGTCCACACGGACTATGCGACGACCATCGACCTGGTGCTTGACCTCGCCGCGAAATCGACCTTCAACCTCTTCCGCGCCATTGCTCTGCACCTTCTCGTCTTCGCATTCCCAAACGCCGGTCTACTCGTCCGCATTTGCTTATGGCTCCCCGTCTGTGTGGTCGTGACAGCATTGGTCTCCGCCATGGGGGTTGCGGCTCTCCACGTGTTTTACTACGTCCAGCGAGCGGAAATGATCGAGAACGCGGCGGCGACACTGACGACGCACATCGATTGGGCACTCGTCGCAGTGATCGTCGCGCTGTGGTTCAATGTGGCGATCATTCGTCTTGCCGTCGCGACCGGCACGTATTTTGACACGATGCACTCCCGCCAGGCCAACTCGCGCGGCGACATCACGGAAGACTTGCTTGACCAGGCGGAGCGGGGCGAGTTTGGCCTTCAGGCCAAGCAAGAGGCGTTGTACTCGCGAGTGGAGCTCAAGCAGGAGCAGCTCGGTGTGTGCAAGCTCAACGTGCTGCGTGTGCAGCGCCACTTCATGACACACATTCTCAGCATGATCATCGGCATCGTCTCAACGTGCACGCTCCGCGAGATTGTGGCCAACGAAGCGACCACCGTCCAAGCTGCACTCACTCTCCATCTCGTACTGTGCATCCTGTGGCTCGTGATCGTGCTCCTGGCCTCGCTGGCCGCGGTTGTCGTCAAGCGAGAGGCTCCGGAATTGATCAACTATATTCTGGATGTGTAGAACGCCCAGCACCGCGATCAAATTTGACGAACCCATGTGCATGAATAGTCGACTTGAGTCTCTGCAAGGAAATCCATTGATACTAGTGAGCTCACCGCCAGCGACGCTACGTTGAAGAACCCTAGTCAGTGCCACAGGTGCAGATCAGGACAAGAACGCTTGAGCCGTCGCTGGTGATCGACAAGAATAGCGCGCACGGACACCGTGACCACTACAAACTCAGACGCTCGTCACTTCTCTCTGAGGTAAGTACTTACGGTGGGTTCGCCTCTCTCCTCCACATATGGTCCGCGCCAAGAATCTCTGGACCCACACTGGATCCAGCTCTGGGAAACCACGCAAGTCGAGCTCCACGGTCGGTACAGCGTCGACCATCTACACGCATTCGCGCGGTATCATGCGACAACATCGTGGCGGCGCGCGTGCCTTGTCTGTGTGCTCACTCCGTTGCCGTGTGTGCTGCTCGTGCTGCTCATGGACCTGATGCCGCTCGAACCGGTGACGCAGGGCGCGCGTGGCAGCCCGCGGGTATGGCTGCGCAACTTCCTCACTGTGTTCCAAGTATCGATCTGTGTGCTGGAGCAGTTTCGCACGCATCTGCCCAAGCTCGGGCTTCAGCGCTGGCTCATGGTTCTGATTGGACTCTCGGCGTCGGCCGTCTCGGTCGCAACATGCTTTGGGCTCGCGACGGTCATTGGATACCCACTGCCGTTTACGTTCGTGGTCGGCACTGTGCCATGGGCTGTGGTCAACATTGCCATGATCTGCATCTTCACGCAACGTGAAATCCGCACCCATCCGGGTCTGGGGCGGGCGATGGCCATGTACATGCACGTGTGCATGTGCCAAGTCGCAATGACCGTCGTGTACCCGGTTTTCAACTACGTGTACACGTCGCTGACGTCGATCGAGCAAGCCGTGTCAGTACTCCTGCTCCCGCTCATTAAGATCACGGCCAAGAACTGGATCAGCCGCACGCTCCCTGACTCGGACGACGCCAAGCCCGAGGCCGTTGTGTTCAATGTCAAGATCTCCCACGCGCTCTTTGTCTCGCTGATCATGGCCAACACGACGTCGCAGGGTACGATCTTCCTGCTTCTCTTTGTTGACCTCTTCCAAGCCTGGCTCTCGTTCCGAGACCTCAATATCATACTGCAAGATGTCGGGCCGATCTTGCACAAGCTCAAAAGCACCAAACAAGGCGATCTGCCCGTGGCAAAAGCTCCTCTCAGCACCAACCTTGTGCAGTTGGCTAGTCACGTTGCCTCCGAGTCCAGTAAGCACGTCAGTCCGTGTGGTACCGCGCAAGGTATGAACGATTCACAATCGACAGACGTGTGGAAGTGGTGGGGCTCTGTTCATACACGGCTGGCGTCTCAACAGACTCGTGTCGCGCCCGCAATCATCGCTTCACAGGAACTCGGTGCGGGGATCGGACCGCACGGTGGGATGGGCGGAGAGCTTCCCCACAAGCTCCACCACGGCGAGGTCTCAAGATGTGATGCGAACGATCGCGATGTGCTCGTGGCGCGCACGCGGAGGGCCCTCTTTGTGTGCGAGTTTATTGTGTTGGTGGAATACGTCGAAGTGATCATGCCGATGATCTACAGTACGTACACTGGCTCCCTTCTGCTCGTCTCGTTCTCTCGTTACTAACGTCGTGTGTGTCTGTGTGGACCGATCGAGCAGATATCTACATGGTCGCACTGTACTATCTCCCGAATCGCGCGTCCTATCCGTTTCTGAGCCACATCCACAGCCCGGACGATATCTTCCCGACCGTCGCGAACGTGCTGCTTTACGCGACGCTCGAGTTTCTGTCGCTCGTGCTCATGTCGGTCGTGCTCTGGCGCAAGTGGCGGCTCTCGGTCATTCACCAATTGGCGTTTATACTTGAATCGCGCGTGACCAACATCCAGGCCAAGCTGCTGCACTGGGTGCTTGACATCATCCAGACCGCAATTGTTCAGTTAGGTACGCTCGCACGCCCTCGATTTTGCTCGTTGGTGCCGAGGATCGACGACTGGGTGTGCTCACATGGATCTGCTTTCTTTCTGTAGGAGCCGACTACTCGTTCCGGTTCGCCTGGCTATAGGGAGACAGTTGCTCCATGTTATGGACGCCGAGAAAGTGTACGAAGGTGCATCAAGGAGAAACCACGAGCCAAGACCTCGCTTCAACATTCAACAGTATGTCAATCGCCGTGATTGGCTCCTTTCCAAAGCACGCGTCTCTTGCGTTTATTCCAAGATGAGTCGAATGCAACAGGCGTTGCCAAAGATAACTCAATGGTTCACTTGTCTGGCGGCCCAGCGGCATCTCCGGAACGAAATCTCGAGGGCAGCATAGCCACAGCAACACGTTCCAAGTGTCGAACGAAAGCGAACGCTGCGTCACGTTGCGATGTCCACGGGTCGACTGGCGCATCTCCGTCCGCGGTGGGCCGAGGTTTGGGAGGCCACACAAGTCGAACTGCAGGGCCATTACAGCGTCGCGCACCTTCAGGAGTTTGAAGAGTACCACGCCACAACGAGCTGGTGCCGTGCGCTTACAGTGTGCTTGCTCACACCGGTTCCCTGCATCCTCGCAGTCGCATTGCTTGACGCAATCCCGCTCGAACCGCCCGAGTGGGGCACGCGCCGGAGCCCGCACGTGTGGATCCGGAACGTCATCACGGTCTTTCAAATGGCAGTGTTCGCGCTAGAGCAGTTCCGCCAACATCTCCCAGAACTCGCGCTGCAGCGGTGGCTCATCGTGCTCATCTCGTTCGCGGCGTCGACGGGCGCCGTAGGGATCTGCTACAACCTCTCGAAGCTCTTTGGGTACCCGCTACCGTTCAACATGGTGATCGGCACGGTGCCGTGGTTCATGATCATCGTGTCGATGCTCTTCGCGTTCAAGCGGCAATGCCTGCGAGAGAACCCAGGGCTGCCGCGCAAAGTCGGGCTCTACATGCTCGTGTTTGGCTGTCAGATTGCCATGACTGTGATCTACCCCATCTACAACCACATTTACTCGACGCTCTCGTCGACCGAGCAAACGGGTTTTATTCTATTGCTCCCCGTGATCAAGATCACGGCCAAGAACTGGATCAGTCGCACGCTGCCGGACACCGACGACGCCAAGCCCGAGGCCGTGGTATTCAACGTCGAGATCTTCCACGCATTGTTCGTGTCGCTGGCCATGGGCAACACGACGTCGAGCCGCACGGTCGTCGCGCTCATGGCCATTGACTTGGTGCAGGCGAGGCTCTCGTTCCAAGACGTTCACTTCTTGACAAGTGACCTCATGCCCATCGCTAACAAGCTCGACAATGCGCGTGCACGCACGCAGTCGTTTGCGTCCACCTCCCGCCATGGCCTGCGCTGCCTCGTGGAGTTGGCGAATCGTGTGATTGAAGTCGAACCGTTCCAAGCGCGTCCCGGCTCCCGCTCGCGCGACCACTACACGGCATCACGCCGCTGGAGCACGTCGTTCATGCGCGTTGCCAGCGCCGTTCGAAGCGCTCGCGGGTTGCTGCATCGCGGATCCAGATCCATGACGTCGTTTGTCACTGGCGCGAAGCAGGTTGTGCCAGCTCCATCAAGCCCTCCGATCTTACCCACTCCGATTCTCGACAGTGCGGAACCTTTGGACACGACGCGTTCGATAGCTGCCATCAAGCCGCTCGTGCCCGACCCAGTGCTGAACTTCAAGTCGCTGCCGAGCGATCTCGCGACGCTCAATGTCGTGGAGCGCGGCGTGCTTGTGCGGCAGACCCAGAAAGTGCTCTTCGTGACCGAGTTTATCGTGCTGGTCGAGTACACGGAAGTGATGATTCCCGTGATCTACAGTACGTTCTTTCTTGCGGTAGGGAAGCGTTCGCATCTCGTGTGGCGGTGCTGATGCTCGAATGTGTGCGTCTGGTTGCTCCTACCGACAGTCGCGTCCGTGTTCTCGGCCTACTACTTGCCCAACCGCGCCTACTATCCAATCCTCGCGGGCGTCGAGACCGCGGCCGACTTGACGCCGACCGTGTCGAACGTGCTGCTCTACGCACTGCTCGAACTCGCGTCGCTGCTCACGATGGCCATTGTCCTGTGGCGAAAGCTGCGGCTCTCGCTCGCGCACCAGTTGGCGTTCGTGCTCGAGCGCCGCGCCGCCAATATCCAGGCCAAGCTGCTGCTCTGGACGCTCAACATCATGCAAAACTCCATCACGCAACTTGGTACGTCGCTCGTCCAGTTGTACTGGATGCAACGTCGCTGGACTCACGTACGTTGTGGTTGGTGTGATTGTGTCTAGGTGCGGACTACTCGTTCCAATTCGCATGGCTACGCGGTGCTAAGTCCACGTCCTCACACTGACTGACCGATCATGGTGGATCACGGACGTGACCGTGCTAGTAGTCACTCTACTTCGTGCGGTTATCCACCGCGAACGCTGCCAGGAATAGACGTCGCTTGTGCCGCTCACCCACCCCTCTGTCAATTCTCAGCGATTGCAGCAGGACCACTGTCACAGCCACGCAGGTCAAGCCGCTATCGACCACAGTGGCATGGGCATCCGCAGACGACTGCTATGGGCGCTCCGTCAGTGGGAAGACGCTCAAGTCGACCTCAATGGCCACTACTCGGTCGCGCGCTTCTCGCAGTTCACAGCGTACACACAGCACACGTCGTGGTGCCGCGTCGTGCTGCGGCTCTTGTTGACGCCGCTGCCGTGCGTCATCATCCTCATCCTCCTCGACTGCGTGCATCTCGAACCTCCAACTGCCAAGCCGCTCGAGTCGCCCAAGTACTTTGTCAGAGGCTACGTCATCACACTCATCATGACCGTCGGGATCCTCGAGCAGCTGCGTCACCACGTACCCGGCTTGCAGCTCACGCGGCGCGTGACCGTCAGCATTGCGTGGCTCGCTTCGACCGTGGGCGTCGCGTCGGGTTTACTCTGGTCCGTCCTGATTGGCCACCCGCTGCCATTCTCGATGCTAGTGGCCGCGCCGCCGTGGGCCGCGATCCAAGTCGCGTGCCTCTACTGGCGCGTGCGCCACGTCGTACGCGTACACCCAGTGCTTCGCAACGATCTCGTGGCCTACACGCTCTTTAGTCAAGTGCGGCTCTCGCTCTTGCTGGTGTACCCGGCCTATATGTTTGCGTTCGTGTCGCTCGACGGCGTTGCGCAGACAGCATTCGTGCTGCTACTCTCGGTCATTAAGTTTGCGGCCAAGAATCTCATGGGCCGATGCCTGCGTGACCACGACGACCTCAAGCCCGAAGCGCTCATCTTCAACGTCGAGGTTTTTCACGCACTCTTTGTGTCGTACTCGATGCAGAACGCCACGTCCATGGGCGCCGCGCTCGTGCTCATGGCCATTGACGTGGTCCACGCATGGCTCTCGTTTGTCGACGTTCACCGCATCATCCGCGAGCTCCACGAGCTACGCCAGGCCATGGCGACACGTCGAGACACGGCATCGTTCACGGCCATCGAGACCAACTTGCTGAGCCTCACGGGTACGATCCTCGAGCGCAATCCGCTCGTGCGCGACCACCACTCGATCCGTCCGTCGACCTGGGCGTCCGTAGCGCCGCTCGCGTCGATGCGGAATCTAGCACGTGCGGTCGTTCGAACGCTGTCGACCGTCGGCGTCTTCGATCGCGACCGACGGACTTCACGTGCACTGACTGCGATCCATCCCACGGCAGAGCTACGGACCGCGGCGCCCACAAAGAGCGACCTGCCTGTGCCGCCGCCGCAAGCGATCGCTGCTGTTTCAGGGCCGACGCTTTCTGCCACCACACAGTCGAGCGACGCAGTCGCGCTCGTGCGCAAGACGCTGCAACTGCTGTACGTGATCGAGTTCATTGTGCTGATCGAGTACGTCGAGATCGTCGTGCCCTTCATCTTCAGTACGTACAACATGCGTGGGGAGAGAGATGCCTTCCTGGACTAACCGCCAAACGAACGTTGCTGCCTGCTCGTTCTCAGACACGTACATGCTGGCCATGTTTTACCTACCGAATCGTGCGTACTACCCGCTGCTCAAGTCCATGAGCGACGAGCAGCTACGACGGTCGGTCGTGAACGTCTCAATGTACGCGTTGCTCGAGGTCGTGTCGTTCGTCACCATGAGCGTCGTGCTGTGGCGGCGACTGCGGTTCTCGGTCGTCCACCAGCTCGCGTTCGTGCTCGACGAGCACTGGATCATGGTCCAGAGCGGCTTGATCATGTGGGTTGTATACATTGTCGAGTCGTCGTTGGAACACGTCGGTGCGTTCGGTTCGGTCGATAGGCCGCGTTGATTCGGAAGGTCTCACCTACGTTGTCGTGATAGGCTTTGACTACACGTTTCGCTTCAACTGGCTGAAAGTCGACCATCCTGGTACAACCACTTGCCTCTAGTGGACGCCGGCGAAGGTATCACGTATCACGTGGCTGGTGTGGGCGTCGATGGACTGTGACGCTCATGACGCGACGAAGAGCTCGCCTTGCCTTCACGTGCTCGAGACTACTGCGCACAAGAAGTATCGACGAGTGCACGGCCAGTCGGACAGGTCCAGTGGCCAGCACTGCCACCCGTGTGGACCTTGCCGTGATGACCCACGTGCCACAAAAATACCACGGCACACTGCAGGTTCCTGTCTGGTTCCTGTAATAGTACGCCCAAGATAACGCACCCGACCCATCCTAATGCACTGCAGAAAGCGTCTTTGCGTGCGCTGTTATACGACCACTACGTACTCGCTCTTGCTCTCTCTCTTCTTTGCACATGGCCACCATACGCGTGTCCTTCGACCGCCTGCGCGACTGGGGCTCGTCGCTCTGGGAGACCACGCAAGTTGAGCTCCACGGCCACTACAGCATCGAGCAGCTCCGGCGCCTCGAGCACTACCGCGCAACCACGAGCTGGGCACGGGCCGTACTTGTATGTCTGCTCACGCCTGTGCCGTGCATCCTCATGGTCGTACTGCTTGACGTCTTGCCGCTCGAACCGCCGACCCGCGGCTCGCTCGCGAGTCCCCACGTCTGGCTCCGTCAGTGGCTCACGGTCTTCCAAATCTCCGTGTGCTCAATCGAACAAGTGCGCCAGCACTTGCCACAGCTCGCGCTCACGCGGTCGCAGCTCCTCGCGATCTCGATCGTCGCGACCATGGCCGGCGTCGGCGGCTCGTTCTCCATGTCCATTGTCATTGGCTACCCGCTGCCGTTCACGGTCGTCGTGGGGACGCTGCCGTGGTTCACGGCCATCTCGCTCTTGATCGTGCTGGTCAAGCAGCATCAGCTCCGTCGCGAGCGCGGGCTCGCGCGCGGCGTCCGTCGGTACTTGCTGGTGTTGCTCTGTCAAGTCGCCATGACCGTCGTGTACCCGAGCTACAACTTTGTGTACGCACGGCTCTCGTCGCTGGAGCAAACGGCCTTTATCTTGCTCTTGCCCGTGATCAAAATCACGACCAAGAACTGGATCTCGCGCGCGCTCCCCGACGCCGACGACGCCAAGCCCGAAGCCGTGGTCTTCAACGTCGAGATCTTCCACGCGTTGTTTGTTGCGCTCTGTATGGGCACGACGACCTCGGGCCGGACGATCGTGGCGCTCATGCTCGTGGATTTGGTCCAAGCGTGGCTCGCGTTCCAAGACGTGCGTTCGATCATGCACCGACTCACGCCGGTCGCGACCAAGCTCGACGCCGTGCGGGCACGTACGGCATCTGCGGTCTCGACATCACGGCAGTCGTTGCAGTGTCTCGTGGCCATTGCGAGCCGCATCATCGAGGTCGAGCCGTTTCAAGCCACGACCATGCGCACGCGGGCTCCAGCCCCGGCGGCCACACGAAAAGCCTCGACGTTGTCGCTCTCGTCGGCGTCGTCGGCCGTCCAGTCAACGTGGCGCGCGGCGTGGCAGTCGCTCAGTCGGTACTCCGTCTCCATAGTGCCGTTGCCGGCACCAACACCGATCGTTCCTGCCGGCAATCCAACTGGTCCAACGCACGCGAGTACTGTCGACACGACGGCACAAGTCGAGCCAGTCGTGCCGTCTTCATCGATGATCGCAGGCAGCGGAGACGGCACGTTGCCGCTGCCTACGGACCTCGCGAGCCTCAATGCCGTCGAGCGCGGCGTGCTCGTCCGACAGACGCAAAAGCTGCTCTTCGTGACCGAGTACCTTGTGCTGGTCGAGTACACGGAAGTCATCATGCCGCTGATCTACGGTACGCCTCCCTCGAGCGCATCGTCGTTGGACCCGTACTGACGCGTGTCTCTTCTCTCTTGGTCTCAGATACGCTGGTCGTGGCCATGTACCACTTGCCGAACCGCGCGTACTACACGTTCCTCTTTGACGTCTGTACGACCGCGTCGCTCCGTACGACGACCGCCAACGTATTGCTCTACGCCGCCCTCGAGTTTGTGTCGTTGGTCGCCATGGCCGTGCTTCTGTGGTGGAAGCTCCGGCTCTCGCTCGTGCACCAGCTCGCGTTCGTGCTCGAGCACCGCACGGCCAATATCCAAGCCAAGCTCTTGCTCTGGGTCCTCGACACCATGCAAACGTCGATCGTCCAGCTCGGCCCCGACTACTCGTTCCGCTTCGACTGGTTAGACCGACGCGGCCATACAACGCCCATGAGCGGTCCCCATGGACCAGGCGGCGACTGCGATCGACCTCCACCGCAGTGAAACCAACGACCGCGACGCTCTCTCAATGGAGTGGAGAAGAAGGACTGTACTACTGAGAGCACAACCAACCAGCTCACTCGCTATTATAGCGAACGACCGGTTCGACCGACGTTATCGAGTCACTTGGGATCCGAGTGGTGGAAACCGTCTTGGGCAGAAAATAAACCGAGTCGTCTTCGCCTCGCTGCCAAAGATAGCGAACCCGACGGCCTAGACTACGCGTCCCGAACGTCGACGACGGTCATGGCGGTAGTCCAGAGACTTCAAGCTCGCGCAGCGACAACCACACCGACCATGCCGGCCCTCTTGCGTCGCCTCCAGTCACTGAGTACGCGGCTCTGGGAAACCACCCAAGTCGAACTCCATGGCCACTACAGCCTCGAGCAGCTCCAGCGCCTCGAGCACTACTGCGCGCACACGAGCTGGCTCCGCGCCATCACGGTCTGCGTGCTCACGCCCGTGCCATGCATTGCGATCGTCGTGCTGCTCGATGCATTGCCGCTCGAACCGCCGGCCAACGGCACGCTCGGGAGCCCCAACGTCTGGACGCGTCAGTGGTTCACGGTCTTCCTCATCTCGTTCTGTACCATGCAACAAGTGCGGCAGCACTTGCCGCAGCTCGCGCTCACGCACTGGGAGTTTGCGATCCTCACGGTGCTCTCGACCGCCACGGCCGTCGGGACGTCGTTCTCGCTCTCGAACGTCGTCGGGTACCCGCTGCCGTTCACGGTCGTGGTCGGTACGCCGCCGTGGTTCGTCGTGATTTCGCTCCTCATCTTTGCGTTCAAACGCCACCTCTTACGCAGTGAACCGGGGCTTGCCCGCAACGTCCGGCGGTACTTGCTCGTCTTGCTGTGCCAAGTCGCACTCACGATGATCTACCCGAGCTACAACTTTGTGTACTCGCGCCTCTCGTCGCTCCAGCAAACAGCGTTCATCATGCTGCTGCCCGTGATCAAAATCGCGACCAAGAACTGGATCTCACGGGCGCTTCCGGACACCGACGACGCCAAACCCGAAGCCGTGGTCTTTAACGTCGAGATCTTCCACGCACTGTTTGTCGCGCTGTGTATGGGCAGCACAACCTCGGGCCGGACGATCGTGGCGCTCATGCTCGTGGATTTGGTCCAAGCATGGCTCTCGTTTCAAGACGTCCTCGCGGTCATTCGGAGCCTACGTCCACTCGCAGCCAAGCTCGACACGCAGTCGCTGCTCCACCTCGTGCCGCTCGTCCGTCGTGTCATTGCGATGGACGCCCTGGCCGAGCCCTCGACCATGACGAAGCGCCAGACGTGGTTCACGCCGACGACTGTCGCGCCTGCGCCGCTGCGTGGCACGATCCACAAGAGCGTCGCACCGGCCCCAACACCGCTGCACGCGAATACCAACGCCGACAGTAGCAGCAAAGCCATGGCGGTCGTGCGCGTCGCGTCGTCACCGTCGAGGCCATCGCTCCAGCCGGGCCCGACCGAGTCGGCCGCCGGCAAGACGCTGCAGATCAGCAACCTCGCGACCTTGAGTGCGGCCGAGCGTGCGTTGCTCGTGCTGCAGACGCAAAAACTGCTCTACGTCACGGAGTTTATCGTGCTGGTCGAGTACACGGAAGTGATCATGCCCATCATTTACGGTACGCATTGTGGCCCCTCTCGTCCCTCGTCTCTCTTGTCGCTGACACTGTCGTACTGACGCGCTTGCTTTACTGGGTCGTGCTTCCACACAGACACGCTCGTGTTCGCCATGTACTACCGCCCGAACCGCGTCTACTACACGTTCCTCTTTGGCGTCTGCACGACCGCACAGCTCCACACGACCACGGCCAACGTATTGCTCTACGCCGCCCTCGAGTTTGCGTCGTTGGTCGCCATGGCCGTGATCGTCTGGTGGCAAACGCGCTTCTCGCTGATCCACCAGCTTGCGTTCGTGCTCGAGCACCGTGCCACCAACATCCACGCCAAGCTCTTGCTCTGGGTCCTCGACACCATGCAAACGTCGATCGTCCAGCTCGGGCCCGACTACTCGTTCCAGTTTGCGTGGCTCCATCGCGGCGACGGCGACGCAACGCACGATTTAGGTGGCCAGTCGTGTCCGTCGCCGTCCACTTAAAACAGCGGCGGGTCGGCTGCGATGCTCACGACGCGCATCTGCGTCGTGCGGGCAAACTGCATCATGAGCCCCAACACGCCCGTGTCAAGCGCCCCGAGCGCACTGCATTGCGTCGTCTCGTGACGTGCGACGCTCAAGAGCGCAAGCTTGGCACGCAGCGGCAGCGGACGACTCACGGACTGGTCGTCACTCGGGATCGGGATCGGTAGCGTCACTATCGGGGTCGGTAGCGTCGCTATCGTCGTTCCTGCCGTCGTCGTCGTTGTCGTTGTCGTCGTCGCTTCTCCAGCCGTCGCCGCAACGTGGTTCGCGAGAACTTCGTGGTGACGCAGCCGTGTAATCTCGTTCGCGAGGTTCCCTTGGTCCAGATCGTCGCAGTGGATGCGTGCAAACTCGAGCTTCGCGGCTTGGAACAGCGCCGTCTGCATGGCCGGGATCACGTCCGCGAGGTAAAAGTCAATGCGCGTTTCGTCAAACGGCGTGACGCGCAGCGCGAGGCGTTCAATGGCCGTGCACGTCGCTGGGCGCTCGGTCGCGAGCGCGAGGATGCGACTGGTTTGCTGCACGACCCGTGCGTGGTCTTCGCCGTCCTGTGCGACGTTCAGCGTCGTGATTTTGCAGGCCCCGGTCGCGTAGGCTTGGACGAGCGGTGCAATGTCGGTAATGTCGTTGTTTGCGAGGTTGAGCTCTTTGAGGTTTGGGCAGTAGCGCACGATCGACGCAAAGTGTGTGTTCTGGAGCCCGTTGCACGGCAGCTGCAAGACTTCGAGCGGCTCCCCAATGAGCGCCAGCAGCGCAACGAGTGCGTCGCCGTGGGCGCGTCGCACGTCAAAGTCCTCGAGCAGCGACCCACCGACCCACGTGAACGACGTGAGGCGCTGGTTCGCGACAGCACGGGCTGACGCGCCCGGCACACGCGTGGCGTCGGTGGATTCGCGGGCCACGGCGCTCGATGGGATCCACGCGGCGCCGACACCCGGGACCGCAACCGCGAGCCACGCACGCAGCTTCCGCACGACTTGGTAGCGCGTCACGCGCGCGTGGCCAGTGTCATCGTCACTGTCGTCGTCCTTGTCATCGCCAATGTCTTGGTCGTCGCGACGTCGCGACGGAGCGTCCAGCACTGCGACCACAGGGCTCCGCAGCAACGGCTGTGCCCGCGCTTTCGTGTTCTTCTTGACTTCGACCAGGACGCGCGCGTCAGTCGGCAGCGGCACGTCGTCCAGCGGGCTCTCGCTCTCGGTCATTTCGCGCTCGGTCTCGTGGCCGCGCTTGCGCTTGCCGCTCTTCCTGGTCTTGGCGTCAAGCGGTGCGAGATCATGCGACGAGACGGGCTGCGACAGCACGCGCCGCACAATCTCAATCCACTCGGATGTGCAGGCTGCGTGCGGCGGCGTCGGTTCGTCAAAGTGCTGCGACCCGGGCATGCGCACGCAGAGCGACGCGACGTGCGAGCTCGCGTCGACGTGCAAGAGACCGAACGCGAGCCACGCCGCCAGCGAGGCCGTGTCGTGGGCGGCATAGTACACGTCGAGCTCGCGCAGGGCCGTGTCGTACCGCAGCGCCGAGCCAAAGACCGCAAACGACTTGCTATCGCTGTGGCACGCGAGGCGTCGCAGCCGTGCGGGTCGAGAGACCATCGTCCGGTCGATCGACGCCGGCGTGGTCAAGTCCGCCAGGCAGCGCTGGACACACCGGTCTTCTTCGCGTGCGAGCCGCGGAAGCTTAATCGCGTTGAGGTAGAGACTCTTGCTGGTCCGCACGAGATCCCCTAGATGCTCGAGCGCACTGCCACCGATCGAGCACATGTGCTCAAAGCGTAGTGTCGTAAAGCGAAACTCGAGGCTCACGGCGTCGCCACGGGCGATGGCGTGGGCGCGGCGAGCACGCTGCGCGTCACCAAAGCGCTCGAGCACTTCGATAATCCCAAAGAGCAACGAGGTCGTGACGCGGCCGTGCTGGAACGCGAGCCCGAGCTCGACGACGCGGTGCCGATGGGCCGCGCGCAGCTTGTCGCCGTCGGTCGCGAGTCGATCTTCCTCCAACAGCGCTGCGAGTTCGGGGTCGTTGTGCCACAGACGCTCGTTGTCGTCGGCAACGCCGGCGAGGAGCTGCTCAAGCATGACAGGGAGATCATCGGGAATCGGATCGTGCTGCCATTCAATGAGGAACCGCGGGTGGCCCCAGCGCAGCGCCATGAGCGCAAGCTGCGTCGTCGGCTCGGTCCACGAACTGCCCACGAGCTCACGCAGCATGCTGGTCCAGCGGAACGGCGCCGGAATCGTACGCGCGTGCCGGTCGAACGCGAGCTGCGCTTGCCAGTCGTGTGTGTGCGTCATCGCGAGCCGCGCGAGCAGCTCCATGCACTGCATGCGACGCGCGAGCACGGCCGCGACGTCGGGGTTACTGGCGGCCGGCGGCGTCGCCGACAAGTGATCAAAGGCCGCGAACGCAAGCCACGGCTGCATCGGGGTCGGCAGCACTTGGGTCGGGACCGTGTCGGCGACCACGAGGTAGAGTCCGCCCACGAGCGCTGCGTGGCCATGGCCGTGTGCTGCAAAGTGACCGCACGCGAACGGCCGGTCGTCGGTGCTTTCGTACGGAAGCAGCTCGGCGTCGTCGACGATACGCACGAGCACGTCGCGCGTCGTACGGAGCGTCATGGTAATAGGAATGCGGTTGCGGGCGCTTGTCGCTTGTGTCGAGATAGTGAGCGATGAAGAGAGATGACGATGGAGAGTAGAGAGCGAGGTGTCGCTTCGTCCTGTCGGTTGTGCGCTCGTCCGTCTGTCTGCTCGTTCGTTAGCGAGTCGTGCCAGCCGTGCGCAAGTCGATAGTGTGGCTCAATATAAACCAATCAAAATGATCCGTGCGTTATAACCACCAATGGGATCTCCGTACCAAGCGGATCCGCTCGGCCAATCCGAAGAGCTCCTAAGTTTACGGTAATGTGGGCGAAAGTACCGTATTTGTCTCAATGCTGGTGTCATAGGAAATGGCGTCTCCATGGATCGATATATCCATCTGACTGTCCGTCTCGTCCTCCTTCTCACTGTTCTCACCGGTCCCAAATGTCGAGCACCCGGACGTGACTCGTACCAGCGAGTTCGAAAATCCCCGCGAGCACGCCCGTGTCCAGCGCGCCCCACGGCCGACTCGACGGGTGCTGCTGCTCGGCCGCAAGCTTCACGACGCTCAGCACCGCGAGTTTGCTCCGTAGTGGCAACGACCGGCGACAGTAACTCGGTGTCGCCAATACATCACGAAACAACACTTGAACGCGGCTCGACAGCGGGCCGGTCGGCTCATTCTCGTGCGCGAGCCGCTCGTAGTCGTCGTCCTCGTCGAGCTCGTCGCAGTGGATACGTACGTACTCGAGCTGCTTGGTGTGAAAATGCAAGCGGATTGCGTCGCGAAAAAATCGTAGTGTGGCTGCGTCCGTCGATCGCGTGATGCGGACCACGAGTCGCTGCAGTGGACACGACGGGAGCGCCAACACCGTGGCGACTTGCCGAAGGATTGCGTCGTTGAACTCGCCGTACTGACCAACATTGAGGCTCGTGATCGTGCACGCGCCGGATTCGTAGGCCGCCACGAGCGGCGCCAGGTCGGTGATCTCGTTGTTGGAGAGATTGAGCTCCTCGAGGTTCGGGCAAGAGCGCAGGATCGCAGCGACGTGCTGGTTGCGCAGCGCCATCCACGAAAGATGGAGCGACCGGAGCGGCGCGCCAATGACGGCGAGCAGCTCCATGAGCGTATCGGCGTGCGGACCACGGAGCTCGTCGTCCGCTGGGTAGGAGCCGCCCATCCACGCCAGCGACGTGACGCGTGTGTTGACCATTGGAGCCTCAGACGTCGCAGTTAGTCTGGTCGGAACCGCGTCCTCGTGCTCGACAGCATGCGTGGGGATCCAACCAGCACCGACGCCGGGCACAGCGAGCGCAAGCCACGCGCGGAGCTTGCGGATCACGTGAAAGTGCGTACGCTGTGCGAGATCGTTGTGTCGCGGATCGCCGACGATCGCGACGAGCTCGCTGCGATTGCTGGGCTGGGCAAACACGCGGGTCTTGGCTTTCACGGTGACAACGACGCGGCGATCGTGCGGCAGCTCGAGCTCGTCCAACGGCGATGCGGACGCTGGGGCAGAGGTAACGGTGGTGTCGATGTGGTCCTCGCGCGTGCGCTTGCGTTGGCTGTGCTTGCTGGTGGAGATGGTGATGGGCCCGAGCTCCTCAGACGCAGCGACGTGCTGCAGTGCGAGCTTAAAGACCGCGATCCACGCGGGCGAAAAGACGCCGTACGGCGGTCGATCCTCGACATTTGCCGGTGGACCCGGCATGCGGAGCTGCAGCGTGGTCACGGTACTGTCAGAATCAACGTGGAACAGCCCGAACGCGAGCCACGCGGCAAACGCGTGCATGTCGTCGGCAGTGTACACGGCCGTGAGCGCACGCACGTCCGTCTGGTACCGCAGTGTGGCGCCCAACGTCGCAAACGACGACACGGCATTCTCAACCGAGAGGCTTTGCAGCGGCGCGTGACCTGCGACACGCGGACGCACGGCGTTCGTGAGACCTTGCTGCAAGCTGCGCGGCTCGATGCGCCACGGCAACGAAAGCCGCAGCGCCGTGAGGTACAGCAGCTCGGGCGCACGCTCGCCCAGCTGGGCGACGGCGCTACTGACCATGTCGCTGACCGAGTCGAAGCGCAGTGTCGTGACGCGGAACTCGATGCTCACGGCGGCGCCGCGTGCGACAGCGTTCGTATGGCGCGTGTGCTGTGTCTCTTGGAAATGCTCCAGCACGTCGAGCAAGCGATCAAGCAGCGGCGCCGTAAAGTGCCCACAGTGAATCGCAAGACCGAGCTCGACCACGTGGTGGCGGGGCGGGCTTGTCTTTGGATCGTGGTCTTTCTCGTCTGCAAGCAGCAGCTCACGGAACGCGTGGTCTTGCCGCCACTCGCCGGCATTGTTGTGGGCGACGCCCGAGAGCAATTGCTCGAGCATGTCCACGGTCGTGTTCGTGACGAAACTGTCCATGAGCGAAATCAGAAACCGCGGCGCACTCTCCCAGCGCAAGGCGGCCGCGGCCTGCGGTTGCTGCAACGCCGTTGGGTCGTTCAGCGCCTGCAATGCCTCTGGCCAGTCGACATGCGACTGCCAGTCGTAGCGGCGCGTCATCGAGAGCCGCGCGATGACTTCGACCAGCTGCATGCGACGACGCAACACAGCATTCCGTTGCGCAACCGACCACGTTGGCGCCAGCACGGAGCGTTCCATGGGCGCGAACGCGAGCCACGTCTGCTGGGGACGCGGCAGCGGCGCACCCGGCACGCTGTCGGTGATCGCAAAGAAGAACCCACTGCGTTGGTGGTCGTGGACATCGTCGGTGTCGTCGGAGGTACAATCGGTCGTGTCGAGGCCCGTGAAGCGAGCGGCCGCGGCGGCGCGCGAGAGGATCTCGAGCATGACGGTGACAACTTGTCTCTGACAAGGTGAGACCGTTGCCAGACAGTCACTCTCGCTGCTCGATGGGCAGTGGCTGGCTTGCAATCTTTGTAGCCAATGGGTACGACGTCTTTCACATTTTCAGCCAATGCATGCGCAGTATGGGGGACAAGTACTACAACGGGCATGGCTGGGGTTTGCAACCTTTCAGCGGACCCTCGTTGCATTGCTATCGACACCTCCGATACTGCTAGTGCCACCAGAGCATGGCGAGTCCCATGTGAACGGCGCGTCGCCTGGCTTGAGGTGGAGCCACTTGAACTGGAACGAGTAGTCCGAGCCTGCCCACAACACCACGCGAGCGCAAGTATTAATACTAGTACCGTACAACACAACCTCTCCTCATCGAGCACGTCCGTACCGAGCTGTACGATCGAGTTCTGCATGATGTAGACGACCCAGAGCAGCAACTTAGAGAGGATGTTGGCGGCGCGGTGCTCGAGCACAAACGCCAGTTGGTGGAAGACCGAGAGCCCGAGCTTCTTCCACAGGATCCCGGCCATGGCCGCGAGCGAGAGGAGCTCGAGACACCCGTAGAGCTGCACAGTCGCGAGCGTCTTGTACAGCGCCGCGCGCGAGCACACGCCGTAGAAGAACGTGTAGAACTCACGGTTTGGCGAGTTGTAGAACGCCCACACGAGAATATCTATGCAGTCAATGCGGGGAGGCAACGAGGTGAGTCCAGGAGACACCGTGACACCAGAGCCGAGGACGGACGTACTGTAGATGGTCGGCATGATCACCTCGGTGTACTCAATGAGCACAATGAACTCGGTCGCGAAGAGCAGCTTCTGCGTCTGTCGGATGAGCAGTGCGGCCTCGGCCGCCGTGAGCGAGGCTCGCACGCTCGAGATCAGCGCGTGGCGTGGGCCAGCGGACCCGGTCCCGGCTGGTCGCACGGCGTCCGCTGGACTCGACTGAGGCGGTGCGGCGGTCGTCACGGGCGCTGGCGCAATGCGCCCACCGTGAAGAAGCGTAGCGGACGCGTGGATGTACTTGACGTCCAGGCCGGCGTGCTTGTTCGTTGTGGACGTGAGTCGCGTCCACCACAACGCGAAGTAACGGGAGGCACTCGGACGCGACGACGACGACGACACGAGCGCCGGTGGCGGCGTCGCGTGTCTCGCGTCTGTTTGGTCGAGCAGTCCGTTCGCGAGCAGCGCAACTGACGGGTAGCGGTCCAGCCGCATGTCGCTCGGCAGCGTGAGCTTGCCCGCGAGCGGCTGGAGCACGCACAGGATGCGCGTGACGTCGAGGAACGCGACCCAGGCTTCGACCAGGTCGACGGCCAGGAGCACGACGACTGTGCGACTCGACGTGGTGTTGCCCATGCAGAGCGAGACAAAGAGCGAGTGAAAGACTTCGACGTTGAACACCACGGCCTCGGGCTTGGCGTCGTCACGGTCGGGCAGCGCACGGCAGATCCAGTTCTTCGAGAGCAGCTTGAGGAGCGGCAGCAAGAGCACGAACGCCGTCTGCTGGAGCGGCGAGAGGTTCGCGTAGACGTAGCTATAGATCGGGTAGATCATGGTCATGGCGAGCTGGCAGAGCGACATGAGAATGTACCGCCCCATTTTGGGAATGCACCAGGCGTAGTGCGGATGAGGCGGCGCATGCGCACGACAAAGACTGCGATGAACACTGCGTACCACGGCAGGCTGCCGAGAATAACGGTGAATGGCAGCGGGTACCCGACGTGCGCTGCTAGCGCGAGAGCCGAGCCAACGTTGCACGTCGATGACAGAAGCGAGACGAGCACGCAGTCGACCACGTTGAGCTCGAACTCGGGTAGGTGCTGACGCAGCTGCTGCAGCACGCAGAGCGACATCAAGACCGTTGTGAGCCACTGACGAAACCACACGTGCGGGCTGCCGAACGCGCCCTGCTCGACAGGCTCGAGCCGCAGCAGACCTAGCGCGAGGATGACGGCGACCATGGGCACGGGCATGCAGACGCAGACGAACACGACGCGTCGCAGACTCGTGGTCGCCTGGTAGTGTTCAAAGCGCTGCAGCTGGGTGTCGCTGTACTGGCCATGGAGCTCAACTTGAAGGCCCCGCCACGTGCGCGTTGACCAGCGATAAAGCCGCGCCAGCCGGTGCGCGAGCATGAGTACAGATATCGAGTGATTCGGCCGGAGTCATCTTCTGGTGGCAGGCGGTGGTGGGATGCGGGTGTGTCTATTTGAAGGGAGTGAGGAGACGTGTGGTTGTGCGTGCTGCCTCGTCGTCTATTTGTACATTTAGCGCGCGTTTATTTGTGTGGGGATCCGCAGGCTCCACAGTGCACGTTCGATTTGCCGGCTTCGACTTTGCGCCCTCGACAAAATGTTGGAGTACTCGAGGATCCATGCGACGATCGACAGATCCAAACAGGCTCTAGCGAGGGTACTCACACCGATGACTCGTCTGCGCATCGTCCCAGTGGTCCGTGACAACATGACAGGGCAAGGCACGCAACGGTCGCAAGCGTGGTTACAGAGCTCCACGGTCATGTTGCGGTGTGTCCTGCCACCAACTGCGCTGATGTCCAACCCACGCCGAGGCTAGAGGCGCGGATCGCCACCCACTCGTGTGAACAAGCGATCTCAACCTCTCGACTGCCGTAGACGGCGCTACTGTCCACAACACTGACGTACCGAACCTCCACGCGCATTCGTAGGAATTCTGAGATCCGGGAGTGCTGGAGTGAATGTTCTTGCGAGGATGCGTTCGAGCGCGAGCGTACTAACAGTAAACACGAGAATGGCCAAACGCGAAATCCTTGTGATGACGCGACTCGATAAAAACGACTCCTTTGGAGATGTCGACCCACCGGTTTCTTGAGCAGAGACCTCGAGCCCAAACAGGACAAACCAACACCTGTCACTGCGGTCGGTGGTTTGCCTCCGCGTTAGTTTCGAGCAGGCAGCACGGGTGGCCCCCGTAGCGACGACACCGATGAGCGGTATCTGAGACCGTGCGTAGGAACCGTTGATCAGTTGGAACAGCTTCGGGAACCAGCGCAGCTCGTGCACGGTGGTCGCATCTGCCCGTGGGTCGCGTACTGTATTAACGGCATCTGATGGCACAGAGACTGGCCAGTCGTGTCCATCTGTACATAACCGGGTCATCCGGAGTTTCGCGTTCGCGCTGTTCATGTGAATGAAATGTGATATTCCGTTTAGTGATCGTGTTCCCTCACGCCAAGATCATGGTGTTGAGCTGGAAGAGCTCGACGAACGCGAGCATCTCGGGGTAAAAGAGCCGCGCGTTCTTCTGAACCGTGAACGCGTTGACCTCGTAGACGTACACGTCAGCGATGCGCACGCGGAGCACCACCATCGTCAGCAACAGCGGCAGATCCACAATGCGCACGAGCCACTTGTGGTTCGCGACCACAAAGCCGTTGCAGAACACGCCATCGGCCGACGCAAACTTCATGCCTTTGATGTAGACGCAGTTGTCGTAGTCCGACACCAGCCCGACGCGGTTTTGCAGCGCGGCGCCCGTCGCGACCTCGAACATTGTGAGCGAGTGCTTCCACGCAAGGATCGCGTCGCTTTCGGTCGACAAGTTGGTCCCGCGCGACAATTGGACCATACGGTCGGGGTAAACGCGGCGGTACACCTTGCGGATGGGGACGTAGGCCACGAGTACCGCAAACGTGAGCAGCAGCGGCGCACACGTTGCAAAGGCGGCGGAGACAGACTTGGCGTGCAGCTGGTGGGTCGTGCGGAACCGAAGCGGTGAGATGCCAGCGAGCTTTGGGTTCACGGCTTTGATGCCCGCGGCTAAGTCGTCGAGAAAGAATTGAGTCACTTCTTCCAGCGCCGCCGGAAGCCACTGGTTGAACGCGAGTCGATTCGCGAAACCGATCTCGAAAAGAAACACCGCGAGCGCCGGGTCGATGCGCTCGCGGAGGACAAAACCGAGCGCACCGGCCAGGCTCAGGTAGAGGACGAGCAGATCGGCGTGAATGATCTGTTCGTAGATAAACATGTGCTGCGAGTTCGAGAGGATCTTCCCTTCTTGGAGGCAGAACTCCATGAGCGTCCAGAAGCCGTCGAGGTACCACGCGACCAGCACGACACAGCCACGCAGTACGACCGAGCGCGACACCGAGATGAACGCATCGCCGATCCAGAGCTTGCCCTTCTGGAAGTTGCGGTAGACCACGAGCAGCACGACGAGTAGCGTGAAGACCATATCGAGCGCGTACACAAAGTGGATGGCGTGGACCCACGTCCAGGCGTTGTGGAGAAGCGAGAGTCCGTGCCACTGCCACTCGCTCATTGATTCAAGCGGGTTGAGGGAGTACATGGTGTTGGCATGCTTGAGGTTGCCCTGCTCGGACTCGGACTCGGACGTGAAGACGCCCGTGCGTCGTGCCGTGTAGATGACGCGCGTGACATCGTTGGCGTTGATCGGGATACTCTCAAAGACGCGGTAGCCGTCGGCCGTGTCGTCACGGTATTCGTAGACCGAGTACGACCCCTTCCGGAACGGATACGCGAGCGCGACGACGTGGTGGAGCGCCTCGACCTGTTGGAACCGCATGTCCGAGACGACGGCGAGTGTGAGCACGCCCGTGACGCCGGTTTGGTACTGGTCTGGGAACCGATAGTCTTGCATTGAGAACGAGTACGTAAGCAGGCTCACGACGTCGTGGTCGGTCTTGGAGCGCACGAGGTAGAACACGCGCATGTACGTGACCAAGTCCGAGAGCAAGATGGTCGACGAACAGTCGACAATCGGGGCAATGAGCTCGGTGGTTTTGAAGAGCGAAATGTTATACGACGTGTCGCGTACGAGGTCGGCGTACTGCGTTCGCAAGAAACTGTTGTTGTAGATGTCGGTATTGTAGATCGTCTCCGGGGCGCATCCGTCAAAGCTCACGAGGTCTGTGGAGAGCAGATAGATCGTGGCGTCGCTCGGCTCCGTCGAGCCGTCCAACGCCGCAGTGACCAGCTTGCTGGAACTGATCGTCGACGCACCGGCGTACGCGCCAATAAGAGGGCAGCGCATGGTCTCGAACTGGATCGAGTCGTCCACGACGCCAAAGAGCGTCTCGATCGCCTTCATGCCGCCTTCCACGAGCGTGTGGACGTACAGCACGGCTGCCGCAAGCACAAGCAGGCGACGACAGATCAACCACACGTGGGCGGTCGTGACAGGCGCCGGGGCTTTGCCGCGGACCGTCGGTGTGTGCGGCAGGACCTTGGTCGCGCCGGCGATCGCTTCCTCCATGGATCCTGCTTCGTCTCACGTGACGTTGGTCCTTTGGCTTCTCTTGGAGAATGGATCACGACTCACGACACGATCGGCAGCTCCCATCGCTCAGCTCAGAACCCCGTGTGTCGACTCAAAATACACAGCACGGCGCTGCGGGCGCCGCTTCCCAGCTGCAGAGATCACGTGCATCGCCGTGCTGCAGCGTTGAGTGGTTCACCCCGTTCAGTCCCTTGCTGATGATCCAGAAACGCTTAATGTTCGAGCCGTATCAAACGGACGTGAAACCGATGGATCTCCACGAGCGCATCCCTTTTTTCGTTCTGAGTGCAGCCACTATTTTCAAGCGACGCCCCGATGCCATGACCCAGCGTTTGCTGTTCCTACTACCCGCAACGTAATTATCGCTGACCTCAGCCGCCAAGTCTTCTTCTTCGAACGCGGCTAGGGAGGGAGGAACGAGCCCATAAATACACACGACAAGAGCCTCTGTTGTCCATGCGATCTACGGTTGGTTGGTTAGTTGGTTATGGCGATCGCGTGCCAACCAACGCTGGCGACCGTACGATCCGATCCGCTGACTGCTGACAACGCCACGGAAGACCCAGCCGTTTCGTCCACCGGCTTGTTCACGTTAACACTGTCACGCGCTGCTGCCTGTCGTAGGTGGCGCCGTCGTCTTGTCGGCGTAGAATTCGCGCACCCACGTGCGCATGTAGTGCTTCTCGGTCTCACGGGCTCGTGTGAGCGCCGGTGGATCCCTCGGATCTCGGAAGAACAGATCGACGTGGTGCGCGCCGCCCTCGATCTCGATCGCCACGACAGTCTCGGACACATTTGCCAGTACGCCGGTCCCCGACAGCGGATCGTAGTTGCCATTACTAACGACAATGTTGCTGGACGCGCGGATGGCAGCGAGGCCACCGTACTCGACCGAGACCCAGTGTGGGCGCAAATGGACGCCCCATGTCGCCATGCAGTTGGCGTCATCCCGCGCCATGTTGAGATCGTCACGGGGAAAGACACCGTCCGCGCCATCGCTGCTCATGGGCATGTACAGCTCCGTGCACGCCAAGTAGCCAAAGACGTTGCTAATGTCGACGACGGTCTGGTTCGTCTCGGACGGCGCCGAGACGGGAAAGTAGCACGGCATGGCACCCGTGGCATTGTAGTATACGCCCACGGCATCCCGCAACGCCGCGAGCACGGCAATGTCGCCGTCGTGGCTGTCGTCCGAAGGGATGGCGAGGTGCTCGCAGGCAGCACGTACGGGGTATGCCGGCAACACCACGGCGCCTTCGGTGAGGTACGATGTCGGGTACGGGTAGTTGCCCATCGCGAGGTTCCCAAACGCGCCGATCGCCGCGTAGATGAGCGCGTCGGCGTCGCGTGGCGACTGGATCATATCCGGAGAACACATCCGGAGTGTCTCCCCAATGAGCGCGCGTCCGTCCGGAGTCTCGCTCAGGCGACGCAACGCCGCAACGGCTTTACGGACATTCGGAATGCAGTGGGCGCTCGCTCCTGCAGCGGTGGACATGTCGAATGCGACGATCCGACGGAACGCGTTCGTGTCGACGTCTGGGTGGCTCGGGTCGCCGAGAAAGTGCAGCACAGGCGCCGAGGCCGCGATGGCACCAGCCACCAATTGCGGTGCCGTGAGCCGAAGCCACAGCGCGAGCATCCCGCCATACGACCCGCCAAAGGCAATGACCGGGACCTGTGTGTGCCAGTCGCGCTGGAGGAATTCGAGCAGCACGGTATAGTCTGCGAGCGCCTGCTTGGACGAGAGGAACGTCATGGATTGGCGACGTTTGTCCTCGGGCGCGTCCGGAAACGGCACCGATTTGCCAAAGAACCGGTGCTCTGCAAATACCAGCACGGCGCCGAATGCCTCAGCGTTTTCCCACATGAGTCCTGTGTGGTTCACGTACAACTCGACGTCGGCCTCGTTGCCCGTGTAGAAGAAAATCGCGCCGTGCTGTGGGTCGAAGCGCGAGCGGCCGCAGATAAAGTAGCGCTGCTCGTACACGCCGTCGTTGTCGGCGTCAAAATGGTCGAGTCGCTGCGTGATGAAGCGCTCGTCGCACTGCGACAGCAAGTCGCGATGGCCGTTGGCGTCTGTGGGAAACGCGGCCGTCGGGGATCGTTGTGTTGTGCCGCCGATCCCGGCACGCGCTTCGGGTGGCGACCAGTGGTCGAACATGGCGAGCGCCACGGCTGCGACGACGACCACGACGCCAACGACGAGCAACGCGACGACGCGCCGGGTGGGCGACGCCTGCGCGGCAGTCGCTGTTGGCAAGAGCGGCGAGCGCTCCGTGACCATCGCGTCTCGGGTTTGTCGCCTGTAGAATACGGAGAGACCAACAGCGACCTCACAAGGGAGACCTCGACCTTCACTCTTGCACCCGTGGGCATCATCTCCAGCACACACACAGACCATGGGCCATGGTACAGTATCAGCGATGGTAAGAGAAACACAAAATCGGTGAAGCTGTATGGATGGTTCTATTACGTCAGGACTCGTCACCACTCCACTACGCCTGGTACGCCGGCAGCGCGTCGCGCGGCTCCATGTCGCAGCTGCCAAAGTCCGAGCTCTTGGTCTGGCGCGCCATTTGCGCGACGGCGCAGCTGAAACAGCAGCACACGGCCCAGCAGTCGTCGCTGGTCGAGCCGTCGATCTGAAAGTGCTCGCGCACGGTCGTCCGCAACTTTGCGAGCTGCACGCCCCACACAATCGCGACCGCGAACGTGAAGGCGGCGATCACGCTCACGACGATCCACACGTGTGTGAAGTTGACCGAGAAGAGGTGGGCCTGCAGGTAGTATTTCAAGAAGACGTTGCCCAAGAGCATTGCGACCACGCCGCCCTGGAACCCAAACTGCTTCCACAGCATCGCCGTGTACGAACCGGGCGTGACGCGCGCCGAGATCTGTGCGATCGAGACGCAGGCACACGACTTGACCATGCAGTCGCGCGGTGCGTCCATGAGATCGTACTCCCACTTGCCGTAGACAAAGAGCTCGCCGTCAATGTCGTGGAGGCTGTGCGGTTCCTTGAAGGCGGGTTGCTTGGTCGGCTCGAGCGTGGTGTACGAAGCGGCAGGAGGCGTCGTCGACATACTGGACAGAGGGAAGGAACTACAGTAGACGTGCTTGAGTACGAATTGTGGAGTGAGCGTTTGAGAGCGAGAGACAGAAGACACGATAGGCACGAGCAGGCGCCGTGGGCGAGGGAATGGATGGCAGCACCCTCACTTGTGTAATTCGTCACATGCACCGACGAGGTGATATGGCTGAACCACTGGATCCTCCATTGAGCCGGATATTGTAACGCATATCAGTGGATGGTGACTAGTTGCTTTGGAATGTAATGGGATAACGTGGCCATACTGACTCGCTGGCTGGCTTCTGCACCGCGGTCCAACGTTGCTCGCGCCATGTGGTGGTTACCCGTACGCGGAGTGACGTGCACGTTATGACTCACAACTTATGAGCCACCACAGTATTAGTGCTGTGGTTCAGCGAAGGTGGAATTGGATGGAAAGCGTTGACCAGTCCTTCATTTCGAATGGAGGCTACCCATGCTTCAGATTGTACTGCCGGTACCTAATGCTAATATAGCAGCCTAAAATAATCGCAGCTGGCAGATAGACAGGTAGAGATGTGGCGCCGTGCCGTGGTGCTCTCGCTAATTCGATTCTCACTCTGCTGAGAGGGACCTCCAACGACCCAGAAGCGCGCTCAGTTGTGGCGCCAAGACACACAAAAATGGCTTGATCCGCAGCATGTAGCCATCATAGTGATTCGTAGTTAATCAGAACATTTGGCTACAACAGTTGAAAGGAAGACCTTATATTTTCTTCTCACACTATACACGACAGCCATAAAACCTCTAATCTTTGTTGTCATCGCGACTCGTACGATCACGTGCCTGTGATATCGCCTGTGCTGCCTGTATTCTACACCTCCCAGAACACATACCCGGTCCGTTTCGTGTTTCTACATCGCCAGCAGTTGCCGCTTGATCCGAACTCTCCATCTCACGAGATCTCCATTGCCCACGCGTTGTCCTCCCGCCTACAGTAGTCGCCATGGCCCCGAAGGAGAATAAGAAGCAGCCGCCTCCTCCGACCAGCAGCAAGCCCCGTAGCGGCGGCGTGTCGTCGATGACGCTGCTGTCGGCGGTCGTCGCGTTCGTTGCGCTCGCTGTCTCGGGCGTCGCGTACACCAAACCGCATGCGTTCCAGCAGTTCGTCGCGACTGCGCGCACGCGTGTGCTCACGGCGTTGGACCAGTTCCAGGGCATTGCCGACGCGCCGGCGTCGCTCGACTGTGCCACGGCCGAACAGTTCCTCACGACCTACGGACCGGTCAAGGGCTTCCACGTGCTCTGTGTCAAGAAGACGCCGTTGGAGACGTACGACCTGCGTCTTCTAGATGGACAACTGCTCCACCATTTACTCACGGATGCTACCATGTATATGCTGTAGGTTGAATGTCGTGGCGTACAAGGACGGCATGCTGCCGGACCGCCAAGTCGAGACAGCGCTGGATTTCACGGCCTTCAAGAAGGAGCTCGAGACGCTGCTCGAGATCGAGGAGCCGAACAACGAGCGCGCGCTCCAGTACAAGCAGCCGTACGCATTCTTCACGCCGCAGGGCAAGCGCCTCGAGCGTCTGAGCGAGATCTCGAACAATGTCGTATTCTTTTTTGAAGGCGGTCAGTTCATCTGGCCTGGGATCGAGATTGGCCACAAGAGTACGTCTGTGACGTGCATATGATACCGTATCATTCTCCTCTCTGACATTTTTCTACCATGCTAGCTGTCGTCCATAACGTGACTGGGAAAGGCGACATCGTGCTCGAGACGCTGAGCATGGTACCGCTTGTGTTTGGCGTCGACGAGTTCCTCAAAGACGACGAGATTGACGTGATCATGGACCTGTCGCTCGAGCACCTCCAGCCATCGGGCGTGACGCTCATTGACGGCCACGAGAATCGCCCCGCAACTGACTGGCGTACGTCGACGACGTACTTTTTGTCGTCGAGCCGTCACGAGATGCTGCGGGAGATCGACCAGCGTACGTCCGACCTCGTGAAGGTACCGACGAGCCACCAAGAGGACGTCCAAGTGCTGCGCTACGAAGAGACCCAGAAGTACGACCAGCACACGGACTACTTTGCGTTTGACCAGTACCAGAACTCGCCCGAAGTGCTCGAGATGATTGATCACGGCTACAAGAACCGCATGATCACGGTCTTTTGGTACATGTCGGACGTCGCCAAGGGCGGCCACACGATCTTCCCTCGCGCCGGTGGGAAGCCGCAGCCCATGTCGATGAATGACTGTACCAAGGGCCTCAAAGTCCCGCCGCGCAAGCGCAAGGTCATTGTGTTTTACAGCATGCTCCCGAATGGTGAGGGCGACCCCATGAGCCTCCACGGCGGCTGCCCGGTTGAAGAAGGCATCAAGTACTCTGGCAACAAGTGGGTCTGGAACAAGCCTATGTAGATCAGGCCCACCAAGAGCGTTGAGGAAAGCCGCACGCATTCCCTTGTACGAACCTACTCAATCCAATAACGTTTGAGAAGACCCAGTGGGATATCGTGTTTCGTATTCCGCACGTGTTTGAAATCCTTACCCATTTTCTACCGCGCGTCGTAGTTCCGCAGTTCGAGCTTGCGCTTGTGCTCGTCAATCTTCTCGACGACGACGCGATCAACGAGCTTCTTGCTCACCTTGACATCGTCCTGCGCGTACACGATACTCTGCAAGTACAGCATCATCTTGGCAATCTCACGGCCGCTCATGCCCTCGGTCGGCGCGCCGTACTTGGCCAACGCCTTGAGCAGCGTGTCCTTGGATTCCACCGCCTCCATCTTGCCCACAAACTCTTCAAAGTACATTTCCAGGAGCCGCACGCGCTCGGTTTGTTCCGGTAGATCAAAGTGGAGCGCGTCATCAATACGGTCCGTGACAGCGCTGTCGAGATCCTCCGGCCGGTTCGTCGCAATCACCAGCATAAAGTGCTTGGACTGCGTGCCCGTGTGGTACAGCAGTGCGTTCAGTGCGTTGCGCATGGCCTCGCTCATGTGGGTCTTGCGGGTCGCGCGACAGCCCAAGAACGCTTCGGCTTCGTCGATGAAGATGAGCACACCACGCGGCGACGCCTTGGCCCACTGGAACAGTGCGTGGAGCTCCGTGACAGCGTCCGATCCGAGCGGACCGACGTCACCACCGCTAAGGATCGCATAGTCCATACCTGACGCCATCGCGAGCCGCTTCGCGACCATGGTCTTGCCTGTGCCCGGCGGTCCGTACAGCAGCAAGTGGCGGTACGGCGCCCCGTGAACGATCGCGTTGCGTACCGACTTGGCGATTTCGTGGACACGCGTCTCGAGCGTCTCGCGCAGTACGACGTCGTTCAGTTGCGCGTGGCCCTTGGCCCTCGTGAAGAACCGCGACTTGAAGAAACCCAAGAGACCGCTGGCGCGCGAGGTCTCGCGTACGAGCGACGGCTTCCCGAGCCGCTGCTCGATCATCTTGCCCATGATGCGGATTGCCTCGCGACTGAGGTACACGCCCGCAGCCAGTGCAACAAAGCCACCGACAAACTTCATTAGTTTCTCCTTGTCTGTGAGCAGCACCATGGCGCCCTGTCCAATATTGTCGAACGTCGCTTGTAGCGCTTGCATGAGCTTGACGCGGTCCGCCTCGAGCCGTTGCTGTAGCTGCGCCATCTCAATGTCCTGGTTCAGCCGCTGCTGCTTGATGCGGCCTTCGATATCAATGTGGGCCTTGGCAAGCGACGTGTTCTGCTCGACTTGCATGCGCTCGCGGTCGAGCTGGAGCTGCTTCTCTTTCAGCACTTCCTCGGTCTCGCGACGCTTCATCTCGAGCCGGACGTTCGACTCTTCTTGGAGCTGCACGAGATCGCGGTTCTGCTGCTTACGGATGCCGTCTTCGTCTTCTAGTCGACGCTGTGCGAGCGCGTGCCGTGTCTCTTCGACGTGGAGTTCATGGGCTCGTTTCTCCTCGGCCGTGCGCCGTTCTTCTTCGCCACGGACACGCGCTTCTTCGATCATCAGCTCGGCGCGCTGGATGTCGCTCTCGATAATGCGGCGCTTCTCGATGAGCTGGATACTGGCTTCCTGGTCGAGATGGTGCTGCAGCTCGTCGATGCGTTGCTGCTGTAGGGCAATGTCCCGCGTGAGCGCATCGATCTCGTCGTGGAGCTGGGCGTTCTCCTGGATCAACACCTGGGTCGCCCCAACGTTGTGCATAAAGAGTGCGTCTTTGTCGACCACATAAAAATCCTTGAGCGCGACTTTCTGCTTCGTGTCGTGGTCCAGCACCACGCGCTGTGGGACGATCTGGACGCCGTCGGGCAGCAGCGCATGGAGCTCTGGACCGAGCACGCCAAACTGCGTACGACCGACGATCGCGTCGTACTTGAACTCAAAGAGCTGGAGCGGTACGCGCGCAATGAGGTCGCGGCTGTGCGTCGCATTGGCCGCGCGTTTGTTAACGATCGCGTCCACGTGGCGCTCGATGGTGAGGTTCGTGCCCGGCGCGCGGTGCTTAAAGTGGCGTTCGCGGGAGTAGAGCACGCCACCGCGTACGCCCGACGTGCAAGTCGCGACGACGAGCACGGCCAAGAGCACGAGCCGCAGCGACGGGAACGGTAAGCGCGATGAGGTACGATGGCGCATGTCGAGGAAAATGAGTGAGGGAGCGACAAGGCGAGTCCGACGCAGCAGCGTTTTTTTCTGAGGATCTCGTGCCCTTTCGAAAGATTTGTGATCGACTATTACGAATATAGTCTCGTTTAGACAATGGAGTTGATAAAGTGGACTGGATTGAACCTACAATAGTGAAACAGTGTATGGGTACATTGACCAGACGACCCGCCTCGTTACGGGTTGTCGGCAAGATAGTGCACGCATGACATCCTACCGGGCTGGCGCTACTCCGCCAACCGTAATTAGTCTGTGGCAGACCATTTCTGAACCCCCGATTTTGGAAGCCAAACTGGAATTGGTCTGTGCCAGACCAATTCTGAACACAGACTAAATGAGAATGCTCATATATTTTCTGTGTGTAATCCCAAAGTCCGCAATCCTACACTATCGCCTCACAAAAGTGCTCCGTCAAAGAACTCGCGATGCTTGGACACGATGAAAATGAATGATGTCCTGAACAACCTCACCACCAGCCCAAGATTAGTCCTAGATCGGTTCCATTTTTAGTCTGTGTCGCGTCCGTGCGCCCGAGAACTAAAAATAGTCTGTGACAGACCATTTTTGCACACAGACCAATTACTAACCCAGATTAATTACGGTTGGCGGAGTAGCTTTCGTAATTTGCAGTGGAGAGCATCTATTCTTCAGTTAGCGTTGCTTCACTTCTCCCATTAGTAAAAAACAAACATATAACAACCTGCTGCTGGAGGCATCGGGGGCACACACTGACGTCTAGAGGCGCACGATTGTGTTGTTGCGGCTATTGCTCGGGGCGCGGTGCGGGCGGTTCGCATGCTGGGGTTGTTGAATGGTTCTGGACGGGCCTGGTCGGCTCGTATCACGTACGAATCCTCCTTGGTACGTGTTGTCAGTGGGTCGGCGATGAGGAACCGGAGCTGCTGCGAGTTCTGGGGAGGGCGCACCGTTCTTCATCTCTTCTCGGCTTGCCGCGATCTTCATGCGCCAGCCGAACGCAATTGCGAACAGCACCATCAAGGTACCGCCGATGACGATACCCACGGTCATCCACGGCTGCCAGAACGACTTCTTGTCTTCGTCCAGAGCAGCCGCAGCGGTCTCCACAGACGATGGAGATGAAGATGCGACGAGCGCGAAGGGTTGTCCCGTACGGGCTCCGGCCTTGACACTGTATCCGAAAACGACGGCTTCGACCATGATTCCCTTCGAGTCATCGTAGCCTTCGTTTTTCGCCTTCAGTACAGCGACGATTTGGTCATAGGAGACTTCCACCATTTCGACGTTGTTGACCGAGTCACGGCTTCCGTTACCCGAGAGGGGGTAGAAAACTTTATCGGTGTTGGGAATGCGCACGCTCAAGTCCAAATCGTTCTGGAGGGCGACTTTGCCGGCAACAGATCCGGCAGGGTCCGTCCACACGAGTGTCACACGAAGGTTGGCACCGTTTGTCAGCATAAATGTGAACTTTGACTGCGCGCCTTCAGTCACACGCGGCTCTGAGCCTTCTGTGGAGTTCGGGAAAAAGTAGACTCCAGCTCCAACATCATCCTTGAACGAGACAAGGTTGGCCATCGTCGGCTTACCGTAGCCCTGGTTGAAGTCAGGGTACGATGCAAGAGGAGTCGCCGCGGCCTCCATAGCGACACACGAAGTCACGCCGTTGCGAGGAGCCACGAGTCGCCGGCTCATCTTTTCGCCACTGTGAAGAATTAATCCCTTCAGTAACGCCGCAGGAATGGTCTTCATACCGAACTTGGGATCCTTCACACCATGTTTCCACCAGCCGTCACGCAACCACTCGTACAAAAGCACCGCCATTCCAGCGACGACAGGCGTGGCTTGGGAGGTGCCCTGCAGCGGACACAATGCTGATGACGACACAGTCTGTCCAGGTGCTTCTGATTGGGACGATTCGATTGTCATTCCAGGAGCAACGAGATCCGGCTTCATTCGTCCGTCCTTCGTCGGACCAATCGATGAGAACGATGCGACAGTCTGCTTGTTGAGAACACTCGCGCACGGAGTCTTCCAGAACGAGGCAGCGTCGTTCAGCGATGCACCCACAGAGATGACATTCTTCGCACCAGACGGCGAGCTAATAGTCATCGATCCCTTGTCACCACTGTTGCCAGCCGCCACAATTATTAGAATCTCTGGGTTGTTGTAGACGTAGTCGTCGATATCACGCGACTGGGTGTTGTAGTCATTGCTACCTGTACCCCACGAGAACGAGAAGATGCGCGCGCCGGCATCGACCTGGTCCTTCATCAGTGCGTCCACTTCACCTGGCGTTTCGAGCTTGACTTCACAACCGCTCTGGCCAGTGCACGTCGGTGACTGCTTGCCGATGTCCATAAACGCGATCTTCGCGCTGTGGGCAATACCCAGATCCTTGTTCGCACCCGAGTACGAGCTTCCAGCGAGAATGCCGGAAATGTGTGTACCATGGCCGCACGTGATCTGTTCCGACTCATCTCGGCTGTTGCCAAAGGTCTTGTAGAGCACCACCTTGCGCGCTTTCAGGTTGGTCTGATCGTAAATCTCTCGAGACGTTTGATCGAATTGGTCATGGTAAACGTATAGACCGGTATCTGTGACGCCGACGACGATGCCACTTCCCGTGATGTTTTGCGCACGAACTTGCGTCACACCCACGAGATCCTGGACATAGTCGTCCAGTCGACGAGCCTTTCCATTACGGAGCATCGTGGTGCGGTCGAACATCCCGTCTGCGATGAGACGCTGCTCAAAAGAGGTACCCGGTGCGAGCGAACCCGTCGAGAGGGACGACCTGAGATCAACCCACTCAACAGCCTCGTCTTCAAGGATGACCGCGACAGCCTTTGTCCACGAGGTGTAGTCGTCGAGCGCCTGAAGCACAATCACACGCGTGGTCGTCTCCTTCGTGCTGTAGGTGAGCGCGTTCTGAATTCCAATGGCGCTCGACAGCTGATCCTGAAGCCGCGTCGCAACGGTCTGTGCACTCGATCCTTTCACGAGCAGAATTTCAAGGGAGGGACCACCAGTCAATGCACCGGCACGCTCAAGCGATACCGACGCACGCGCAAACGGTGTCAGCTTGAGGACGGCTGGTAGCTGGACAACGCTGGTGATACAGTCTAGATCGGCGATACGCTCGGCGGCGTCCTTGGGCATGTGCAGCAGCATGACGGTCGCGTTGGCGTTGTCTTGGTCACTCCGCGTGAGAAACGGCGTAAAGCTCTCGTCTGCGGGGGTCCAAATCTCTCGAACCGACTCGAGACACTTGAGTTCGTTCTGCTTGGGTTCGAGTCGCACGAGCATGGGCTTGTTCTTGATCGTGCTGACAGTCGCCGAGGGCGCCGTGTAGTTGGCGAGCAGTTCGTCCTGTACAAACTGGAGTTTGCAGGCGTCGTAGGTCGCGTCGGCACTGCTGATCATCGCGTCGTATGCCTGAAAAAACGCGTCATGGAACCCAGCGAACGCATTGGCCGCGGTGTCACCGACCGTGAGCGATACGCCGCGGCGCACCGACGCCGCGCTGTCCAACGACTGACACGCCACGAAATCCACAACCTCGACGTTCTTGTTGTCCGATAATACGAGCGTTGCGCGGTCGGCGTCGCTTGCGTTGGCCGACGCCAACACATCGCCTACACGTTTGCTGCCGTCACTGTCGGTAGCGGTCGGGAACGAGTACGATCGCTGCTCGCCGAGCGCGCGCTGCGTGGTGTGAGTCGAGGACACGAATTCGGGACACGTCTGTGGCGTACACTCGCTGGGGATCGTACCGGCACCGTCCGTGTCGCGCTGAAGGTGACGGTACGCGTGGGCGACGTGAAGCGAACTGCAGTGGAACCGGCAGAACGCGTCGCGGGAGACGAACGCCAGACCGGCGCGGTCCACGTACGCAGCCGACGATGCGTGTGCGTCCACGCCAACGCCAACGCCAACGCCAACACCGACGAGCAGCGCGGTCGCCAGCAGCGCCGTCGTCTTGGAGACGCGCGGAGCCATGGTATCGCACGGCGGGGAGGAAAGGTTTCCCTTTTTGATAGAGTGTCTGTATGGATGCCGGTGCTGATGCGGCCGCGAGGACGAGGAAGGGAGGCAAGCACCGAGGGGAAAGGAGGCGAGGGGTACAGTACACGAGTGTAACCCTGGTTGTCCAGTTGTCGCGCGGTTGTTCGGCAGCTGGTGGGTAAACGTCCAGCTGGTTTATTGGAAAGTTGGCCGGTTTGAGGAGTGCAAGACGGCCAACTCGTGAGGTTGGTGGAACACACACCAGGAAACGCAGGAATAAGAGTGAAACACGGGCCTGGCGACTGCACTCGAAAGTTTCGAGTCGAAACCCAGTTGTGCGAGTGCGCTTCGATTCCCTCGTTCTCCAAAGTCTGGAGAGTGTTCTCCACACGATGTTCCCAGCAGTTCTGGTCGCTGCATTGCAATGCAGTCTGGCTTTCCGCTGGGCATACCAGGAGCGCGTAGTATCTATTTCGACAGGTTGCGATCGGTCGGATCAGCGCAAGTGTAGCCTTCCGCACCGAAGAGGTTATCCATTTGAACAGGTTTATGACGAGGTCCAGCAGCTGGCTCTTGAAGGTTAATGTCAGTCGTGGGGTTGCAGAGCCTCTGCAGAGGCGGTCAATGGAACAAGAACAAAGCCGCAACAGGGTTGGGGCGAGGAATTTCCACTAGCTGAGCGACTGTGGGCCGCCGCCACTGCCTGAACCATCTCACAAGCAAGTCGATCCTCTCTCTGTTGGTTCTTCGCCAACGTTGGCGCTGTGGTAGCTTTCTTGGAACAATCAAGACGTTTGTCAATGCGAACGGGCATTAGGGTGCCATACTGTATATATATCCATGGCGCCACGATGCCAATTCGCTAGCGTTAGCTCTGTTCTCGAAGCGAAGCTGAGAGTTTGGCGGCAAGGGAAGGAGATGTGAACCGACTAACTAATTAGTATCTCATGCTATCATATTTGAAGATCGGCCAATTAGCCTTAACAGAGATATGGCTCGGGCTTCTAGGCGGGCGCGTGATTGGCAGAAATGTGAGTCATGCTCCGCTGCACCGGAGACCATCACTCACGCATAGAGTTCATCGACACACATTCTACGCTTTTACGCACTCGTGATTTGCTGAAAAGTGCCGTCTTGACAGTGGCCGGAGCTCCGCTCCGGTGCATTCTCTCAGCGACATATTTTGCGCGCCCAGGACTCGTCACTTCCGTCGCTTTTGATTATCTCTAGGATGCTCGGGGAGTGAAAGTGCGTG